>JAQPZY010000562.1:0-237523 GCA_029931535.1 Margaritifera margaritifera | reverse complement strand
TTAATTTTTATCTTGTAGGTATTATGAATCTTCAGTACGTTATGCTATTTTTTTCAGATCTATTTTTAACACACACTTTGCCTTCAGTACCATTTTTTTTAGATTTTTAGGTAATGCGATTTTTTGAGAATTTATGCAACAGCTAGGCTATTTATTTCGCATCTATTTGTTTTTACAAGAAACTTTCTTTCAAGTTTGTTTTTCAAAATTTTTCTAGATTAACTTACTTGATTTTTTCAGTAAAACGGGTTGTTTCAGATCTGATGTGATAGGTAGATAATTTATTTTACAACTGTTCTGTGATTGCATTTTTTGCGATATTTTTGTTCTGTACAACTTTTTAATGAAATATATATTTTCTCATTGGCTCCCCATCTCTTTTAAAGAATCATATGTCCTAGCCATTTTTACCGATACATGTTTTTACCATTCTTTATGTTCGTTTTTAAAAATGTTCTCAAAGTTTGAACACGTCGACTTTTCTGTCATATAGAATATTTCTACAATATTATCTCCCTTGAAATCATCGAATGTAAACACTACAGAGTCTTCTAAAGCTGCATGTCGATAGCAACAATCTCTTCTGTGAAATTAGGCAAAAAAGCCTTTATTTTAAAAAAAAAATGTATAATTTGGAGATCCTATTTTTCTCTCCTACTTTATATTTAGGATTCCATAGTAATTTGTTGTTAGATAAGCAAAATATGTTTAATCCATACTTTAGATCTGTTTTAGAGTACTCTCCTTAATTAACGACATGCCTGTCAATATGGGCTACGATTATTATATCCATCAATAAATCTACGTAACATATGAACCGTTATTCTCGATTCACTTTCAGTAAAAATATCTCCACATTCTAGTCTTAAGAATTTGATTAACAACAGGAGACATTTCTTGTCTTAGTAAGTGGAAGAAGTAATCGATATTTTCTTTCTTTATTAATTTAGTAACTTTTCGGTTTATTTATTTTTTCTTCATCGAGCTGTTTTTCTTATGGCTTTCTCATTTAAGATTTATTTTTGTCTCACTTTTTCTGTTTTGACTTTCATAGATTAGTTCATGCGTGTCAACGATACTGCCCTGAAGCTGATAATCTGCGCAACTAATGAAATCGTGCTCTAGCTGTTTTTGTTTATGTAGATTGTTTCGGTTAACCAATAATTAAGTTCCGAATATTTCATGTTAATTCTGTCATGTTTAGTTGTGCACACAATTCACTGATCTTTATGCATGCAACTGGACTTTTTCGGATCATCATACAAAAGTCTTCACATAACTTTCTTCATCCGTTTATTTGAAACTATTACTAGACATACATTCATGGTAGCAGGTATAGTGGGGCGATTAAAGGGACCAACCACAATTACATGGCGCCCGTCATGCATGGACTTCACTGGTGGGCAACGGGAATATAACATGCATGGGCCTCTCTAAGAACAAAATGAATTTAGTATAGGATCCGTTTTGTCCCTAGAGTGCCCCCTAGAAATATAGGGACATATGGGCCTGTCTGGAGACAAGGGGACATATAACGTTACAATTTGTATCTGCCATCCATACTTTGTGATCTACAATTCAATACTTAGTGATCTACCATCCAACACCTACTATCCAACACTCTAGTACACTCTACTATTCAATACACATCCTACACTCCCACAAAAAGAGTAAGATATATACACACTATTACTACAAACCACTTGAGTTTGATTTGAGGGTAGGTTGCAAAAGAAGGGGGTAGGAAATCAACACGCGATCACATCATACCAAAGAACTAATTATTGGTGTTTATACATACATGCATGCATACATGCATAGATACATACATACATACATCCATAATAATACATACGTAAGATGAACTCTTTGAGGGGAGGGGAGGAGGCTAAAGAAGGCGGTAGGAAATCACACACAATCACACCACCCCAAGAGGTAATACGTGTTTATACATACATACATACATACATACATACATACATACATACATACATATACATACATACATACATACATACATACATACATACAGGTATGATCTTGAGAAATCTTGATTGTGAATGATTGGAATCTATTAACATAATATGTACAAGAGAAATACGAAACAAGGATGATAACTGTCTTATCTACTTAGTTAATGAAATGAACAACAGTAATGGCCGAACAGGAAGTTATGCATTATGAAAATGATTTAGCTACATATCGCGCACGTGGATCGAGTTCTACATCACGGGTAAACATTGTGGTACCATTGAAATTATGGATAGGTAGTTGAAATTATATTAATATGTTATGAACTTCATAGTCATACTACATGATTATGACTATCATCACATTAATCATACTACATGATATGAATATTGTCGGACTAGCAATACTGCATGATATTACCATCATCACACTAATTATTTTACATTATATGACTATCATCAGACAAATCATACGACAAGTTGTGAGTAATCATCTGACTATAATAATCATGATTTTGCTGGCAACATATTAAGAATTCCATTCACAACTGCCGATATTAAGGAAATAATCTTCTCCCGTAGGGTAGGCCCCCCATTTTCCATTTCATCTTAGAGTTTCAAAATTCGGCATAAATACAATACCGTGGTACTACAAAGGATTAATATAGCATCCTTTATGGCTTTATATGTTAATAGCTAGCGTTTGTATAATAACGATATATTGACTTTTCTGTTCATAGTGCTTCATTATTTTGTGCCTCTGGAGGCTTGCCTAGATGTGCAGTTTGCGACGTTAGAACATATTTTCTGATAACGGTCATATCTTTCCATAATGTTTACAATGAAAGCTTTCTCACCGGCCCGCGTTACAAAAATCATCAATTTTATAATGCTTAGGGAACTAAAGTACGTTTAGGGCTAAGTATTGTCTACAGCATTATAGGTTCCAATACCATCGATGGGCTCTAAAGAATTATCACAACTGATACAACTACTTGTTTATATATGTGTATCAACATATTGTGCTATTCAGACATTATGGGGACAAACATAATCTACAGTCGACATAGATTAGGAGTGCAATAATGACATACAATTTATAGTATAGTCAATGCAAGTGTTCTGAAAAAAGTATTATATAGTTTCTTTGGTTTATTTTCGAAATTTTTTATTTGTAATGCTGACAACGTTTTAACACTAGGCATGGTGGCAATAATACAAATCTCTGATGTTGACTTTAAGTTGTCTGCATGCACTACTTTTCAACATACGTGCACAAACGGGTTCTATTATATGATTTGAAGTCAGGTTAATATCAAACCTACATTCTTTGGTGTGTGTGCGCGTGTATCAAAATGTATAAGCCACACACTTGATCTTTTAACAAACTAAGTAATGGTATCAGTCTCAGGCAAATTGATATTGCCAATATTGAAATAGGGATGGGAAGTTTAGGCTTTGGGAAAATCAAAAAGCAAGATCGAGATGAGGTTATCTGGCACTAATATTGGTATGCATATGATACCGCTAAATTGTCCCTAACAGAGTGATCATACACCTCAAGGTGTGATAGCACCAAAGGAAACACTGCACAAAGTTCAGTCGTCTGATTTCCATGAAAATCTTAAACTCTGTGTGAGAAATGTGCCTTGATAAAATCTAGAAAATTAGTAAAATAGTAAAGTCGCATATAGAAAGGTACGAAAATAAATATACAAGCGGTAAGTTAAACATAAACCAACGATTTCTTTGCTATCCAGTTGCATATATAGAAAAAATAGCGGATTAATATCATTGTCATAGCAGTGGTAGTGGACTATATCCACATAACTAGCACAGCACACGTTTTGCTTACATTTTTAGCACTGTTGTTCATGTTTTTAATTTGTTTTTTTGCTTTTCTTATGGAGATGAACTAGACTACACCATAAACTGATATGATGGAGATCATTTCTCAATGTTATACAACATTTAAGTGATACTATTAAAAGACATGATCCTTGCCTTTCGTTCTCAATTTGGGGACTTGCATAACTGTCATTTAAATGTATGCTAATATTTGTACACATGATACGTTTTATTAGTTTTTCTTAGATACTTCAGGGGCAAAATGTTGAATAGCCCCAGGTGTAATATGAGTCGTGCAAACACAGGATTGGGGAGAGCATATCAGAAGGTATTACTCCGGGTATGCAAAACTTAAGTGGAATCCAAATTTGAATGGAGATCGATTGTGTAACGAACAGCTCGCAGGGAATTAGACTTTGTCTGGAAGAATATATAACTTTTCAATAGAAGCCTCAATACACAGGTAGATAAATCAACGTTTTATTTCTGTATACTACAAGACTATTTCCATACCCATATAATCCCGCATTTATTGTTATGTTTAGGCTCTCCATATAAATCGTGGCACGCTCAAAAGTCAAAATAGCATTACATTTGATTTCATCTATAAGCAGCAAAAGTCATTCTTAGCAATACAGAAAATCTATATATTCACATATCACAACTGTGGCTTTCAACCACCCCAAACCCCTCAATACTTTTTAATCGTTTGCCAATTCAAAAAATCATCAACCAATTCTATAATTTTTTCAGTATATATACAACACAATCAAGCCGGTGGCATGTGCCCCGTTTACAGATCGTTCTACGATGCAGTGATTGTGCTTTCCCACCGATTGATCCAGAGTGTGGGGTAGAGAAAATGTTCCATCGTTCATTCATTCTGAAAGATGTGTGCACACGATGACGACAAGGACAATTTCCTTATGAAAACTCTCCAGACCGAACGTGGAAAGTTCGTGAGAGCATGCAGATCTTCTCTTCCTCACGGTGACTTGAGAGGTATCACTTCAGCAAGTGAAGTCCGAATAGGATGTTAATTTTCCCGCTTTAAACCAAACCAGCTATCCAAATATAAAATTACGCCCGAAAACAAAAGAAGAAATGATTATACTTTATGTTAAAACTTCATTATATACTATCAACCTTTTTCTTTTTCTTGAAATTCTGTTTCTGAATTATCATAGAAAGTTGTGTTAATGATGAAAAATAACCAATTAACCATATTTGCTGAGTACACATGTACTGTAGTAGGAAACCAATATTTTGAATAATACTCAAACCTTTGTTCATGAATTTAAATAAATCCACTATTTTTAAGGTTACACGATAAACTACCAACAATTCAAGGTTGGTAATGTTCATAATATGACGAACTCATTTCCGAAAGCTTTTGTCACAGTCGATAAATCTGGCAGCGAAAAAATTTCTCATAACAAATTAATATTACCTTCACATACAATAATGACAAAATAATACGATTCAGTTTATATTAGTTCACAGTAAGGTAGAAGTATGCTATATATCAGGAAAAGTTAATATACAGTAGACTGCGTAATGTGAGATACTGTACGTGCATCGGGCAAGTATTGATAGTGACAGTATGTACTGAAAGCTACCAAACTACTAAATAGTTGATCTACTGACTCAAGAGTTAATATATCATTCTTTGTCACACATTCATATAATTACTCTATCCTTGGTACGTCGTATTTGGATCAATAACGTTAAAGTGCATACACTTAATTATCTGTGGATTGGATGGTAGCTGTTCGGTTGTAAACACATTACCGTATTTACTTGTGTGACGTCTATATATCACTTTTTAACTCTCAGTCTGACTAATAATAAAAACGGCAAATTTTCACATGACCTTAATCTGGTTTGAATTACTGGAAGATATAGTGACATTGGAGATTCACTAAGTGAGATCTTCCCCTCCACTCGGATCTCATGGATTTATACAGAATACATTATTGTACAAAATCGATTTATCAAACGTTAGTTTGGATTAACTGAGTCCTGTTGTTGTTTTCCTAAGTATTGTTGTCCTAGAGCGTGGGTGTTGTAATTGCTGGCTTTGTTCTGTCTGAATTACTGGAGGATGTGGATAACTGGCTGAAAACGAGCATTAGCATAGTAACAATTTCATCGCGGTCTCTTGGATTGTCTTCAAAATAAGCTTTGATTTAGTACTATTTTGTATCGTAGTATCTTTTGTTGGTATGCACTAGCTCGCTTATTGGTTATTGGAATGCACTAGTTCGATTATTGGTTATTGTTTACTAGAATGCGCTAGCTAGATTGCATTGCTATTCCGTACTTGAGTGTAGCAATTACTGACTTCATCTTGTCTGTATTACTGGAGGATGGGGGTGACAGGAGGAAAAATAAAAACAAATAGTTTTACCTAAGTTACCCTAGCAATATGGACTCTTCAATATTGTGTATGATTCAATTACTATTTTGAGTTTTTTAGTTTTGTGATTATTGGCTTCATCTTATCTAAATTGCTGTAGGACTGGGTTGACCTTAGGGAAAACAACTATGACCCGAGTTACCGTTTTACCGAACCCACTTGCTTTTTCTCATAATATGCTGATGGATAGTGATATAGTATTTGTTTTATAAAATTTAAGGGCTTAGCGGCTTAGTGTTTTGTGAAAAACAAATTGTGGATATGAGGGTGGGCGGGATACTATTCCTTGTTGAAAAACATATTTGTTATCGTCTGTTGAAAAAACATTGGTGTTTGGAAAACAATGAGAGTCAGGCATTGGTCTAGGATTTTTCAGACAGAATTTTGGAAAATTAATGAGGATGGTGGCTTGGAATTTTACCCCCCCCCCCCCCCCCCCCCCCCCCCCCCCCCCCCCCAAAAAAAAAAAAAACACAAAAAACCCCACAAAATAAAAATAACAAAAAACAAGAATAGGAAGGTTGGTCGCTTGGGATCTAAATTTACTATGCTGCTCATATTGCTTTACTATCTATTATATTCGATGTAGAATGTTCTTATGATACTCCTAAGAAACATATTATGAATACTGCTTATATATTGATGACATAGTTTGCCTCTCTTCCGGAAAGAGCTTGTATTTAAGTTTTAAGTACACGCATTCGCTTGAGCAAATATATTCTGGGGTATTTTAATAGTGCACAGATCATATATATCTACATCTATATATATATATATATATATATATATATATATATATATATATATAATATATATATATATTAAAGTGAGTATGTGTATATACATATATTATGTGTGATAGTCTATATGCATGCATGAATAGATATTGAATATATATGTGGATACATATATGAATTCGTACTCGTGTATGTATATCTACATATATAATTTCATGTATTAATTGAATGTTTGTAAATATGTTAGAGTTTTCTTTAGTGTGTTTATCAAACGCACTTCCATCAATTTATGTAACAAAGTGAAATTCATTATATATATATATATGTATATATTATATATATATACTATATAATATATATATATATATATATAATATATATATATATATTTATATATATATATATATATATATATATTATATATATATATATATATATATATATATATATATATATAATATCCTAATGGGCAACCAGGCACATTACTCTTGCATTTATCTAATTTGGGATGAGGAGTTTAGGTTTTTGGGAGAATCAAAAAGCAAGTTCGTGATGAGGCTATCTGGCACTAAATATCGGTATGCTTATGATAGCGCTAAATTGCCCCTAAAAATGTGACCATAAACAGCTAGGCGTGATAGCATCAAAGGAAACACTGCACAAAGATCAGTCGTCTCATGTCCATGAACAATCTTAAACTCTGTGTTAGAATAAAATATTAAAGGGTTGCATCTATAAAGGTACCAAAATAAATATAAGTGGTAACTTAAACACAAACAAAATATTTCTTTGTTATGAAGCAACATGTATAGAAAAAATAGCGGATTAATAGTATTGTCATAGCAGTGGTAGAAGACTATGGGTAACATAACTTAGCACATATTTTACTTATATATTTAGCACTGATGATCATATTTTTTAAATTTCTTGTGTGTTTTGTTTTCTTAGGGTGATGAACTTTACTGCACCATAAACTGTTATTATGAAGTGCATTTCTCGATGTTATGCAACATGTAACTGATATTATTTAACAGACATGATCCTTACCTTTTAGTTCTAAATTTGGGACTTGCATAACTGTCCTTTGAACTCTATGATAATATTTGTACTCATGATATGTTGTAATAATTTACTTAGATACCTCAGCGGCAAATGTTGAATAGCCCCGGATTTAATATGAGTCTTAGCAAACATAGATTGGAAAGCAGATCAAAAGGTATTTATCCGGTTATGCAAGACTTCAGTAGAATCCAAACGTAAATAGAGATCGATTGTGTAACGAACAGTTTGCACGAAATGATACAATGTCTGGAAACGTATAGAACTTGTGTTTAGAAGCCTCTATACAAATGAAGATAAACCATCGCTTTATCTCTTTATACTATCAGAATATTCTCTCGTCCATATAATCCCTCATTTATTGTTATTTGTAGGACCAAATATCAATAGTTGCACGCTCAAAATCCAAAATAGCATTAACTTTCGTCGTCAACTATAAGCAGTAAAAGTCAGTATTGTCAATACTGGACATTTAGATATTCATAAATCACCTCCATGGCTTTCAACCACCCCAAACTCCTAAATATGTTTGATTGTTTGCCAGTTCAAAAAGTCATCAACCAATCCTATCTGTGTTTCAGTGTAAATACAATACAATTAGCATCTCAAATTGTGACAATGGGTCCAAGTGTACGCATAGTTAGACGATGCAGTGAACGTGCTATCCACCGATTGATCCAGAAAGTGGTGTGGAGAAAATGTTCCATTGTTCATGGATCCTGAAAGATGTGTTCATACGATGATGACAACGTCAATCTCGCGATAAAAACTCTCCAGACCGAATGTGGGGCCCTCGTGAGAGCATGTTTCCATTTTCTTCCTCACAGTGACTTCAGAGATATCACTTCAGCGAGGGAATTCTGATTAGAATGTTACATTTTCATTTGTTAAATCGAAACAGACATCCAAATATAAAATTACGCAAGAAAACAAAAGAAGAAATGATTATACTTTATGTTAAAACTTCATTATCGACTTCCAGCCTTATCTTTCCCTTGAACTTTTGTTTCTGAATTATTAGAGAAAGGTGTATTAAGAATGAAAATTAAATTAACCATACGTAGCTAAGAATACTCGCAATATGGTAGGAAACCAATATTTCTGAATAATACTGAAATCTTTGTGCATTAATTTAAATAAATACAATATTTGTATTGTTACACCATAACTATCAACAATTCAAGGTTTATAACTTTCAGAATATGAAAAAATCATTTCCAAAAATATATTTGTCACAGGGCACAAAGTGGGCAGTGGAAACATTTATAATAACAAAACAGTATTATCCTCACGTGCAATAATGACAAAATAATACGAATCAGTTTCTATTATTCCACAGTAAGGTACGTGTATGCTATATTTGCGTGGCTGTGTACTCAAGGTCAGGAAAAGTCAATATACAGTAGAATGCGAAATGTGAAATACTGTATGTACATAGGACAAGTATTGATAGTGACAATATTTAGTGAAGGCTACGATGCTACTAAATAGTTGATCTACTGACCGAAGTTACTTAAGGCTTTACAACCCGGCAGCTTTACAAAAAGCATCAATTGTGTCATGCTTAGGCAACTAAAGTTGTCTACGATTGGGCCAAATGATTTTCCCTACCATTATACGTTCCAATAGCATCGTTGGGTTATAAAGAATGATGACAACTGATCAAATTGCTTTTTCATATTTGTGTATCAATATATTTTTGCTATTTGGACATTGCGGGGATACAAATATTCAACAGTCCACATAAAGTTAGGAGTGTAATGTCGACATGCAATCGTATAGTATAGTCAAAGCAAGCAAGTATTTTGAAAAAAGTTATTTAATAGTTTCTTGGTTTATTTTGAATATCGTCACTTGTAATCCTGACAACTTTTTGACACTAGGCAGGTGGCAATATACAAATCGGTAATGCTGACGTTAGGTTGTCTGCATCCAGTACTGTTCAACATACGTGCACAAACGGGTTAATAATAAGATTTGAAATGAGGTAATACCAACCTAAATTCTCCTGGTGAGTGTACGTGTTCCCCCGCCTATAATTGAGAAAGTCCCTATTTAGGACGCCACGTCATTTTTAAGTTAATGACGATACATGACAAGCGACAACATACTGTTCTGTTTCATATATATATATATATATATATATATATATATATATATATATATATATATATATATAAAGAGAGAGAGAGAGAGAGAGACGGGGGCAGAGGAGTTTGTTTTCGAACAGAGAGAACATACAATTTTATGCAAAATTAGATAAATGTCCTTTACACAGATAAATGGTGCTTGAATGCTGTTTATATACTTTAAGGACTTGCCAAATCCGTAATCAGTAGATTCATGAAACGTTTTGTTGATAGCAAGGAGACTGTTACAGATGTTAGACAAAAATGTAGGCCAAGTACATCTTATTCAGAAGTAATAGTCGATTCTGTGGACGTATATGTGCAGAAAGAGAGACCTAAATATGATATTTCATACGGAAGTGGAGACGAAATTCCAACCCAAAGGAGTAGGGATCCACGTAATTTGTGATCGTTGGATGCCCGAATTGCTTGCTAAAGAACAAGTAAAAAATCTGCAGGGAATTAGTATACAGACATCAAGTAGTAAGCTATAATTTCTTAAATAAGATCATTATATGTGATGCAACTTCCATACACTATTTTTAATCCAAGAGCAAGGGACAAGCAGTGTATCGAATCACACAAGTTTGCCATCGCTTTTTAAAATAGGTCTTTTTAAATATGTTCGAAAGGTTATATACGTTACATTCTTCAACACACAAGGAACAATTTAGAACCATATGGTATAAGGAAACACCACAGTGAATGGAAAGTATTATGCTACAGTGATCAAATATAATTTACCCGAGGCTATTCGCAAAAAGTGTCCAGACCTACAGAAGGGTGAATTCATTTTGTACCGTACATCACAAATTTAGTTCCATGAGACTGCTGGCTTTTTCCGAGATTGAAATGTTTTTTAGCGGAAAACCATTACAAAGCATAGAAGAGCTAATGGATGCAATCACTGGGTCGCTACGAATGATGTCACGTGACAGGCTGCTGTTATGTATTCAGGACATGGGTCACAAGATGGGAGAAGTGCGTTAGTCGAAAGGAATTTATTTTGAGAAGGACTACTACAATTATTTTAAGCAGTACAATATTTTGTTCTATACAGTGTCTCATATATAAACGTTTGATCAACCCTTGTATTACTTTGAACTTGATATTATGGATAAATGTATTAATGAGTGATAACCGCTCCATTTGTTCAATTTTGCTGGGTTTTCATAGTTAGTTTGTTTTGTACTTGCTGTTGTTGATCTTCTTCTTTTTCTTCGTCTTTTTCTCCATCTTCTTCTTCTCCTTCTCCTTCTTCTTCTATTATTATTATTACAGAGCTTATGTGCATCCTTGAACATTTTAGTGCTCGAATTTTTAAATGGCAAAATACATGTCTTGAAAGTGCTTGAAAATTAACCTTGTATAACAAGGTTCTGAAAGCCTTTACATTATGTTAATTATTTGCATTAATTGAAACAGAATCGATCCATATTCTAAGCTAAGTATTTTCACTTTGAGTGCAGTCAAGGAAACCAAATACATGTTTGATGCATATTTTGGTGTATTGGAATAATTTAAATTAAAGGAAAAAAAAAAGAAAAAAAAATGTATGCCCTCTCGCTCTCGTTAATTTATTATGTCTTTCAAATTATTCCACTTGCGAAAAAAGCAATGCATCTTCTATTTAAAAGAATACAGAACTTGTACATCCCAATCGACTTGCAATGATATAATTTATTATACAATTTTACCTATTTTGCTGTGTGTTTGTGAAGTTTGGTGGTTTGCAAATATAAAACATGTACAGTGAATTCAACAAATTCATAATCAAATTCAGAAATATTACAGCTATTTGCATGCTGTATTTAGAACTGGGTAGAACGTGAATCAATGTTCATATTAAGTCTCGCATGATTCCATTCTGGATCTCAGTAATCTATAACATAATGCATGACAAGTCGATATTGAATCGTACTCATTATGGATTGACTATTTGTATTTTTATTGGAAGAATATATCTATTTTGTCAGGACCCTATAAATAATCGCCATGGAACAAAAAGTAAAATTGTCCAACTATAAACGACCTGTATACTCAAGAATGGAATGCATAAATGACAATATCATCCAAAGTAGGCAGTATGTCGTTTTTAAACAGGACTTGGAACTCCCAATTGACCAAATATCCTAACATCAAAATACTTATTTACTTCTGCTCAAATTTAAAGCAAGCAATCACAGATTCACAGCAGAGGCAGGACGTTGGAAAAATATACATAACGACAAAAAGTGTCATCTTTGTGAGAAAAACGATATTGGTAAATTATGTATTCATCTGTTTGTTCTTTTCAAAGTGTAATATCGCAAGCTTTAAAACTATTATTTTATTAAAGCAAATATTCTGAAATTGAAACAGATTTTTCTTCCCAGGTAAAATTATCCAAATTCGTGAAAATTATAATGAGGAAACTTTGATAACTTACATTACAGGAATAGTGATGTGATCTCACATCAGTTTAGAAACAGCGTTTTTTTATACAAGTCAGTTTATTTGTGTTGATCTTGTTATCAGCCAGTTCGATATGCTTAGTTTGATAATCAAATACTTTAACATTTTTAACGGTGTCTCTGTGTAACCATCCTCGTTCAGAGATGTGGTGAATGTTGTTTGATAGGAGGGTTACTGTAAAAAGTACTATTCTATGCATATTCACTTCACTAAAGAAACAAATTTTATTATGTTAATGATTATATAATATGATATTGTTCTGCGTCATAAACGTTGTTACCTATGTGATAGTTGGAAAATAAAGAGTATCGATGTAAATAACAAATGATACGTTCTCTCAATGCTTGTTCCTAAATACCTTATATATATATATATATATATATATATATATATATATATATATATATGTATGATGTCTGTGTTCCAAAAGTGAATCATATTTAGCATATTCAAAACCCAATTTGAACCACTTATATAGTATTTGTTTTTCTTATACGCCACCTGCGTGTGTTTGAAATTTAAATACAAATAAAATCTTCTTCTCCTATAAAAAATGGATTTAATGCGTCAACAATATTGAGATTCTGTTGGATGAATCAATCTGTGTATCCGGACTCTATATAAATAACTCCCAAGCTACAAAAGCTAGACTTCTCCAAACTATAAACAACCTGTACACTCAAGAATGCAATGAAAAAGTCGCAACACCATCCAAAGGTATGCAGTGTATCCTTACTAAACATTACTTCAAAATATAATTATTATCTCTACATAGAAATACATATTTACCGGGCATATCCTATCGAAATAAATGTTCGATTTAACAGAGATATATCGAGATTAATATATTGGAATGGCAATCCGACATATCTCAGTAGGTTTAGACATTTATTAGTGATCTTTTTTGGAACAGAATGAACAGAATACACACATTCGAACACTGCTGATGAATGGGAAAAAATAACACTTGTAAATAGATAATCATCTGACTTCCATGATGTTGTCAATTTGACCAACAATATGATGAAGAAGCAAAAATGTTTACTGTGTGTACATGTTTGTTAATGTATATAAAACTTTGGCTGTTTTAAAAATGGCACACAAGCGTCACGAAAGTTTCCACTATGGGAGATGTTCTACGAATTCTTTTCGAAAACACGTACATGTATTTTGAACCTTCACAATAAAAAATAAAATATTGACAGGAAACCAAGGCTTGGAAACATAATTAAGTAGTAAAGAAGAAAAAACAATTAGAATGTTAGAAAAGTATCCCATCCAAATAACGTTGTCGGTGTCTCAGGTAAACGCAAAGTACTCATGGGTAATATTGGATGTTGGCCAATAGTCAACGCGCGTTTAATTTTATATATCCTGGCAACTACCGTAATCATTTCATTTGTGAAACTGGCGTCTTCCAAAGCATATATATATATATATATATATATAAGCAAAATGTTTATATATATATATGTGTGTGTCTGTGTATGTTTGTGTGTGTGAGAGAGAGAGAGAGAAAGAGAGAAAGTTACAAATATACACCTTAATGTGTTCAAGTACACTAAGTACATTATACTAAGATAAGTACACTTTAATTCTTAGACATGTTGCAATTTATTCAGTTTTGTGATTGAGTTTCATACTAGTCAACAAATGTACACAATGTTGGACTTAGAACTTTGGCGGAGTCGATGTTCTTTCATACTCCCATTGTCAGAAACTTTGCTATAGTTATAGTTAACAAAGTTTAACCCTCAAAAATGAACTGTGTGCACCGTAGCTATCATTGTCCGTGTTACTTAAGTTTCCACCAATAGATTCAATGAGCAAATTGCCACGTGGCCGGACGAAAATCGCCAGACCGTCAGAATATATCCCAGAAGAATATTATATACTAGCTAGTTTCCAGTGGCTAAGCCGATCAGTATTTCCACAGACGCCAGCTAGTCTTTGAGTTGACAATGAAGAAAGGTGTATTTATTTTCGCCGTTGGTCTCTTGGCTTATATTCAGTCAGGTACGTATGTCCGTCTCACTGACGGGTGTGTGCTTCTGTATATATATATATATATATATATATATATATATATATATATATATATATATATATATATATATATATATATATATATATATATATATATATTGAGAGAGAGAGAGATAAATATATTTCATATGTCCTTTATGTTTTGTTTTTGTTTTTTCGTTTAGAGCCTAGAGAGTTATCACATCATGTTCTGTAATATCTGTAATATTATGGAGTTTTCTGATAAAAGGTTAATTAAGGCTTCTAATCTGGAAAGGGTATCCAAAAATATGACGAAAGATGTTTTTGATTGGTTCCAATAAAGTTCAAACCTTTAAGTATGGCTGCAATTTCAGCAGTAAAATTTCAGGATTTCCGCTAACCGGCTTGATATAGTGCTATGGGATGTTGCAATGGCAGCTCCAACTTTGTCTCCATTTTTCAAACTTCTATATACAAGTATGTATGGCTACGATTGAAAGCTCTGATTTCATTGAGTTTGGTCTGGAAAATGAGCGGATTTGGTGAGGACGTTTTGAATTCACAAAGGTTTAATATTAGTTCAGGACATGGCCTTATAATACCAAATACAATTAAGTTCTAAATGTAGTATTTTAATGAAAGAATTATTGACATTTTTTAGTCACCTTTGTTTGTAGTTGTCATTGCTGTCTTAATAACACCTATTTAAATGCACTGTAGTTCGCTTGATTACGGAAAGAAAGGGGTATTATTATTATTATTACTATTATTATTATTATTATTATTATTATTATTATTATTATTATTACTAGTAGTATTATTTAAATTATTATTATTAATTATTAAAAATATTATTATTATTATTATTATTATCATAACGCTACGAAACTTTATTGACTTATTAGGAAGTTGACCGATCGGTGTACTTGTTTTTCCACAATGCGACCTTGTTAAAACCTGTATATATTTTTAATGTATTCTTATATAGACTAACGGGAAGTAACAGACAGCCGAGTACTCTATCTCGTTCGTGAGCTTGTTTGTTCGTTATGTTGACTTTGTATTCTCAACCTTTTTCTTATCACAGTTTTGCCAATACCTACATACTCAGAAACGGTCTGGCTTAAAGATGTGACCACAAGATTCCAGACCGACAAACGGAAACACAGTGACCTTGACCTCCCTGATCAGTTGACCTTTCATCTCAGTCGCGGGTCAGATATCCTGGCCTTAAATTTGAAGAGGAACTATGATATTGATCCAAACGCTAACATCTATGTTGTACAAACATCGAAAGACGGTCGATCCTTTCTGGCGAAAACTGGAAATTTGGAAAAAGAAGTAAGTTTTTAACGGATTACAAGAAAAACTATTGCTGTATTAATCGCTGCTTTCTTAATGGTACATGCACTGATAAGTTATATAGATAGATAGGTAAGTAGAAATAGAGATTGATAGATATATATGGCTTCTAAAACACTCGTATCATGTATTAAAACAATCTGATCGGAAAGTTTTTTAGAAAGTGGGATTTTACACACAGGTGGTTTGGATTTATGAAACACTTGCAAAATTAACACTACACTCGTAGTAGTTTCCTATTGAAATGTTTTGTTGATACAAATAAACGGTCAACGGGAGATCAATTGATATTATGAGGAGTGGCAAAGTAAGGAATTTAGATCTTGTTACTGAACTGGTTTGAGCCTTATACACCCCATGCCTTTACCCCAGCGGCAGACTCGAGTGCATTCCCGAAGGAGGTTTTCGTGATCGCCCGTGAGTGCCTCGCGCGAGAGAAACCTCCTCGGCGCGTCTCGCTGGTAGCTAGTGCTGTTATTGTTTACCAACCTGTTTATAGCTGCAGTGGGTGGTCAAAAAAGAAGCATAACAGTTGCTTTACGTGATTCCTGTTTTCCTGATTTTCTGACCAGTCTTCACCTAGCAAATCTTCTGTCAATTACTTGCCTCCTTTTTTCCATCGTTGTTCCATAAAATGTTCAACGATTTTTACAGTAAAGCGTCCGGCTACTGCTAAAAGCATTGCAAGCATTAAGAGCTTATGTAATGACATTAGATTTATTGTCCTCGGTTTCAGCGATTGTTCTGTCCAGCGAATTTTTTTCTTCCACATTATGGATTGTCAATTATAAGCTCTAGATTTTTCGCGTTGATACCAGAGTAGTTTTTACTTCTGGGTAATATATGAGAGCATTCCATATATGATATCATCTGATTAGGCTGATTCCATATCGTTCCTGAACTACTTTTCAAGGGACAGAACCATGCAGACTTTGTATTTCAGCAATAGTTTGAGGCGCGAGTTCTGCTTGCGTTTTAGCATTTTATATACTTTTCAACGTTGTAAAGGCAATTACTCCATTGGAGAAGCTGAGTGTTCTGCGGAGGTGCCTTTGTCTGTGAGCGGAGTCGTCGGGAGTTTCCATTTTGGCTAGTACCCTCTTAAACTCGGTTGTGCTAATCGTTTTATTTTAGATGGCCACCGAGTACAGCTTGGTAATTGTGCTGAGACTGCTGTGAGCGACCGCGAGAATTTCTGAATAGGCGCATATTCGTTTGTACAGCCGTAACGAAATTGTTTTGCCAGCACCACCGGCCACATCGGTTGCTATCGATATAGCTCGGACTGCAAATCCGACTGGTGTACCTATGATAGTTGCGATAGTCACAATTCCAGCAACATCAAGGACAACATGGGTCGCGCCGGCGATTCCACAAATAGCATATACGGCATCGCACAAGCGTTTACATTTCGTGAGTAAAACGGTTTTCTTGGTGATTTCATCTCGCAGCTGTTCCTCTGTTTCGACTAGAGTTTCGTGTCGGTAGCATTGAGGGTTCATCACAGTTCTTATATTAATAACATCACCGCGAAGTAAAATTGTTCAACAGGCAGACCTTGCCCAGACGCACTTCTAACCTATTACCTTCTTCGCTTGTACAACTGCCATATTATATTTTTTTTAAAAATGATCCCGTGGTACATCAGAGTAGTCCCAACGGTCGATTTATATTTGACCCTCACATAGATTATATTTGAGCATATATGAGGGTCTGTTAACGCTGTTTTCACGCAGATATTTATCAGCATGCGGCTCGAAATCACCATCCATGTTGGCTAGCCCTCCCAACTGATCCAACACACCGTCGATAAATTCCTCACCATCGTCATCGAGCGGCTGCTCAGAATCCACCACCTATATGTAATGACAGATCTTAAATACAGACGCCAAAAACGGTTAAGTACCCTTCTACATAGATGTTGAATCCTTTAAACTGTGAGGTCTTCCCGTGAGGATTCATGTGACGCAATTCATGTTTGACACATTCCCGGACATATATGTAACCGCGAAGATATTCCAGTCGACCCTGGGTGTCATTGCTGCGTCGGCTAGCATACTCTCCTATGACATCACTGGCGGTTTTCTCTGTTTCTAGCATTGGATGCATTTATCGTGGTTGTTAAATTTTTTTATTTAAACCGGCTCGACATTTTCTCCCTTTAAAGTCTGTCAAGTCAATCATGAGGAAACTACACGGGTCCCGAGTGACCCGCGCCAACATATTCCAAAATTCATCCAACGAAACGTCGACGGCATACCAGGTCCAAGAAATGTTTTCAAGGCTATGTGCGTCAACCCCCTGGAAATATCATCAGTTGTACTGGATCATTTTGGGCATTTGAGGGTATCGTTGGGTTACATAGATCACATTTGCATGTTTGTGCCGTCCCCTCGAAAACAAACACTCTTGTGGGGTTGTCTTACCGGTCAAGCATCACATACTCGTACACGATTATTCACGTCCAGGTCAAGATTGTCCACAGTGTGGCTTTATCGATCGTGGAACAGAACTGGATGGCTGGCGGCTAGTCATTGGATACATGACACGCAAGCACGCTCGCGCAATCCCTGAGTACGTCCTAACACGGCTGATCGTCTGCCGATGGTTCAATCACGTCCAACCGATCCCACGTTAACCATCGCATGATCAGATTCAAGGAAATTTGCATTCTCCCGTATTCGGGCCGGCCGACGATCAGCCCGCGGAAATATGGAATTGATTATATAGCCGTGCTTGAACGGTTGGGGTACTGCCCGCGCAGAGAAGTTAATAACGGTGAAATCTTTGATATTTCCTTTTTTGCGACGATGTCATGTTAAATGTCAATTGTTGCACACGAATAAACATGGCCGAACCGGAATCGCTGGAACTTGTCTCCGGTGTTGCGCAAAGAACTTTACGTTCGTGAACGGACCAACGGTTGACGCAAACGCATCTCACTTTCAGGTTTTAAAAAGTCTCCGGCGGTGACACCGCTGTCACGCTAACGAAACTCCCCAGGGCACCGTGGATTAAATATCCTGGGGAAAAGGATATCTCGAGGTTTTAACGAGATATAATTATCGAGGGCCTGGTTCACGGCTGGAAATACGAGTCGATTCCAATGACCGACCAGCGCGCGGAGAAGAGCTAATAAACCGCGTCAATGCTGCATGCTATTGGCATGATCTCACATACAAAACATCAAATGATCTTTGTGCACGTCACTTGGCGGATATAGATGTCATCCACGCCTTGAACGTGCTCAATCCTACACTCGAAGAAAGAATCGCTAGATTGATCATCAAATGATGCATCAAGGCTGAAATTGCACTTGAAGACAAAGCCTCGATATAACAAACATGCCCGAGAAAAGTCTAGCTGATGAGCTGGCCATGTCCTCTTAGTTACTGGAAGGGTGAAGCAGCAGTTGGAAATTTAGCGAGGTTTGTCTAGTTAAACAAAAGTAGTGGTAGATTTATGTATCAACCGAGATAAAGATTTCCCGTTGATGATTTAATGTGAGGACCCCAAATGAAGTTCACCAAGATGATGTTTTGTTTCTCCCATATAATCGGGTACGCGGACACACATACAAATATGCGTGAACCGACGTGGATATTGCCAGGAGATACAAGGAACCCGAGCCGTTGACGGCCGAAGATTCAGCGAGTCTCGCAGACGCGTTCAAACGTATATACCCACGTAGTCCGCTAACTTGGCCGCGGCTTATGCAGGTCAGTACAAGAACAGATTTTGTCTGACCCGTTGCTGTGTAATTGACGAAACTATATATGCGGGTTCATCGTGGATATGCCGGGGTTCATTCGACCAGGCCATTGTGGAACAATTAAACCGCATACTTGTGAAACGATTATTTGGGCATCAGTACGCGCAAGAATTGCTGATGAACCGCAAACCGATTTGCAATAGGTCTCGCGAGTAGGTGACGCGACTTCGCTCTGTCATAACATCATTTAATAATAAAATTACACGTGTGACGGGTATAAGACCCGGTGATGCCATTCGTTAAAAAAAAGTTCCAGTTTACCGCCGCAGCCACCGGCGATGGACTTGGTCGAAGACAATCTGGTTATGTACATGAATGCCCCGAGAGACCTGGAAGTTGGACAACGTCGTGCAACTGACCCGGTATGGTCCGTTGATGAATACGATCCCAGAGCGGATATATACAAAGGCACAGCCAACACTTTTCCATCTGGTGCTGGAACCTTCGGTTTTCGCGGACAAATGAGAGACAAAGCGCCCCTATCCATCATTCGTGCGGGAACAATTGCACGTCATTCCCGCGGATCCACAATTACCGCGAAGACTTATTTGGGATCTACGCGTGTTTGTACGGGTAAGTGGCGATTCCGTGTGGGAAAATCCAT
The DNA here is from genome assembly GCA_029931535.1 of Margaritifera margaritifera. Lineage (NCBI taxonomy): Eukaryota > Metazoa > Mollusca > Bivalvia > Unionida > Margaritiferidae > Margaritifera > Margaritifera margaritifera. The sequence goes on along the minus strand of JAQPZY010000562.1, from coordinate 217,162 downwards.
CGCTTCGTGCCCAGCGGGGACAAACTCAACTTGATGCATTGGTATACATTCATGGGATGTTTCCGTGACCGGAAAAGGTTTGCCATGTGCAGACATTCGTGCCGCTTGCGTAGAGATTCCACGCACATGTTGTGCTTGAGATACTTTTCCAACAAACAAACGTAGGACTCCTTTTGATTTCCTACGCATTCCTCAATTGGCTTGCCCGTGCACTCTTCTTTGAATTTTCCCACGACTTTCATGTTGACGTTACTGAACAGCTTATGGTCCTTCGGGTACTCGCTGTTGTCTAATTTTCACGCAAGTGATGTCACGCCCATTTCCGCGTAGACGTTATTTGTGGTAATGTGCACCAGCAACGAGTCCGTATCCGTGTACAGCATCCGTACGTTGTTGACGTACCGCGGTTTGATCTTATCATAATAAAACTCGTACATGAGCAGCTTTGACAAATCCAACTCGGAGGCACCAAAGTAGATTAGTTTCGCCAACTTTAGCGGGGATTTCGTTCTGTGTATGGCAACGAGTCAGCCATCGAATACCTTACGTGACTTGAATTCGGGATCCGCAACAAGCCTGCAAAGTTTGTCTTGTTCACTGTACCAGGCAAGGTCGACGCGAATTCGCTTCCAGAGATTCTCCATGGTTTTCCCGAACACAGTGTTGTTCATAAGCTTGAAGAAGTCTTTTACGAACTCGTGCACGGCTGCCATTCTCAGATCAGTATTTATCTGAATGTAAGAGGCCATCCATGTGCGCTGATGAAACCTTAGCACAAGCATCACCAACCGCAGATACAACTGTAGGTTCGTACGTGGACAACATAGTTGAGTTTCTGGCGCATGTTCGGAACCAGCTTGGTACATTCGACGAAGTTGCCACCGGAATCATCAACGAGTGCACACTGATACGGGGATAACCTCTTACTGGTATTGACAGCGCTTCCTGGGCTAGTGGGTAATCGTTGTGCGCGGGAGGAAGCTCATTCGGGTATTCCAGGTCAACTTCGAAAAAGTACCTTACGTCGCTGTTGATTGAATTCTCACTATGTGCGCTTGAGAAGCAACCCTTCCGTGGGAATGATCATGTGACGTACGGGCATCGGTTGCATCATCATCCAACCATGCATGCTGTTTAGATCAGGTTCGTGATGAAACTGTTTGGGGCTACGTGGTCGTAATTGTCCAGGCTCGGGTTGTTCGCACGAGCGTAAAGGCGACTCACTATAGAAAGACAGCCGCGGATACCACGTTCAACAATTACATTTTGTTTGACAGCAACGTATCTCAAGCCATTCCCCGTGATGAGAAGTACTGCGCGGGGTCAAGTTTGTACGCACGCATGGCGTGATAGCGGAATGCCTCAAAGATGCGAGCAGAAACACATCCGTGCGCTGGTACAGATCGTTGTGGCCACCAAGATCTCGACATTCGAACTGGGACCAGACTTGTTCACGTGCGTGTAGTCGTCAGCGGAAATACCTTTGCGGGACAGCGACGAATAGAACGCGTCAGTTGGTGACAACTGAATTTCGGAACATTATTCGTGTCATTCATGTACTCCTACGAGTAAATTCCTTTTGGGTGAGCAATCTGAGCTTTTCAGCGGCTCCGCCGTATTGACGTGTGATCGTAAAACGATCGTTGCCATTCACCTCAAAGTTGGGATTGAGAAACTGCAGCGAGTCAATTAACTGCACCGGGCCCAACCGAAATGTCATTTTTTCACCATGTAGTTGGGAATGCCACTATTTCGTGCATTGATGATGTTGCAACTCCAGGCATGATCAAGTGGCCATCTTACCCGCGCAGGTTATGAAGCACAACTGGAATTCTTGTTTTATTGGGGGTAAATTTGCAGCTGTAGACTGCACGCACTGTGTGCAACTTCTCTGTACGTGCCAGTCACGTGGCAGTGATCGCGAACTTTGCACCGTTAGAGCTGAAAGCTCCATCACAGATCCATTAATGATTCGCCGCGGAAAACTCGCTAATGTCATTGCAGGTCACAATCATGTCCGCGGGCGAGGTATGCTGTTGCCGGATCCATTTCGCTGTAACCTTGAGCGACTTAATAAACACCTCAACCGAGTCCTTGCCACGGTACAACATTGGCGGTTCAGTCTATCCGTCACATCTGAAAACAGCGTAGCAAAACCCGCATGGGATTTGTTTGGCAACATGTGTTGTATTTGATTGAACCGTGGGATATTCTTGATCGTTTGAAACCCACGAAAACGTTCAGGCATTCAAAGTCCGCGTAAATATCATACGGAACTTTCACCTACCGTTGCACCGCGGTAAATTGCAAAATGTTCTTGCCGGGTTATGGCATGATCTTACGCTGTGGTTTCTCGCTGACTCCCTCGCAGTTAAAGTCATGGTCGTCAAGCAACTGTTGCGTGCTGAATACACGTAGGCAACGTCGACACGGAAAATTGCTCCATTTGTGCTTGCTGTGCTGGTACACCATTCGGGGAAAATCTTCTATTCACACGCAATGGCGCAGCGCCGTTGAGCCGTCCATGTCGCCAAAAAAAAAAATCAACATGAGTCCGCTCGCTTGTATGTGGGGATAGTCGAATCGGACGAAAGCTGCTGATCCAAGCAAACAAATTAACGGCGATGTCAGGGTTGAGATCCTGACATTTTTTATGTCAGTAACCTGTACAGGGAATGAAATGTTGTCAAATTCGAGTTCACCCATATACTGTTTGTATTTTCGAAGCTGATCTGTACTATCGGGTGTGGGATACATCGTGGATAAAATCGCCTATTCGAAACACCGGTTGTCATTAATTTTCATATTTATCACTGCCCGCAGTGGAATACACGTTGGTGTTTGAATATAACTCGACCCACGGAAAGTCTTGCATGGGGAAATCCTAGCATGAACTTCCACGCATCATGAAAGAGTCCACCCTGAACTTACTCTTGTGTATTTATCAAACGCAGTGAGGATCTTTGCATAACCCATTTTTATTTCATCATTGATGGCCTCTATGTCTCCACGGTTTACGATCACAAGAGCACCATTGGCAAAGTGCCCGAGTGAGATTTTAATCTCGTCATTCAAAATTTGGGTTGAGGAAGTGCGCGCCATAGTAAAGTTCGCAACAAGAATAATATTCACCTTAAAAGCTGACTTAGACGTGAGTGGCGATACGCCCGCTTATTGCATCGTTGATACGAGAGACGGACACATGTTAGAGAGAAGCTTCACAGCGTCTATGCTTGGTTTGTATGCTTGTGGAATTATCGGCAATCTTCGAAATCACCGACTCGCTTGTGTAAGGGGATTGGGCTCGATGATGTACATACGCGGCAGCTTCGGCGGCGATAAGAGCTGCGATACGGCGCCGGCCTTTTTCGTCAGCAACTACACGTACGATTTCAGCCCATGTGTCCCGTGAAGGAATTTTGTAACTGGCCTGCTGTTGCACGAAGCTGCCTCACAGTCAACCGCAGCCTAGTAACGCAATAATGTATTCTTTTCTTGCACTTCATGGTGTCAATAGAGACTCGCGCAGATTGCTTGAGCTGATTCACGGTAGGTATACTCTTATACTAATAGCATCATTTAATTGTTTATTCAACAATACAATTGTATAGTATCATTTTTACTTTACAAGGATCAGAAATAGCACTCGTTTTGATCCTGGATATTATTTAATTTAGTTCGTTGTCTTTTTCGACGGCGTCGAGGTTGACATGGTTGGCTTTTTCCTCAACGGTGTTGACGTCATCGTTTGCGTTGGCAAGTCTTCGCCGGCTCGCAGGATAATACTCGCGTACAAGATTCTTCTTTTTGCAGTTCCTTTGTTTTTATCTCCCCACGTGCATACGGTGGTACACTGATGATAAAGCGAGGCGAATAATCTAGATAATAGGTTGGAATTTAAGGGTTTCATCAAGCAATGTAAATTTTTTTTTGTTTTATGGTAATTCGAAATTGTGAATCTGGAATTTGTAAATAACAGACTTGTTCTTTCCAGAATCAATGTAACATTCGTTTCCAAACCTCGATAGAATTTTCATCAAGTCGGTCTTGGCTCAAATGACCCATCATCAAGTACTGCACCAACTCGAATACGGCCAGACGTTGCATGTCTATATCCAATGGTATCAAACGTTTGGAGTGCCTGTATATCTCTGCTATGGTTTTTGCTCCATCGGACTTGGAAATAGCTTCGAAGATTTTCTCCGATTAGCTGCGCTGCTCCTCGGCAGTGTTGTACATCAGTTTATATACCTCATGAAACTCGAGTGCGGATGCCATTGTTATATTATTATGGTGAAGGCATGTTTCTAATTACAGTGATCTTAGCTGGGCATTTCATTATCCTCGCTGTCTTCGCTTTTCCATGTTTCATTCTCCCCACTGACCTCGTGTGGTGTTTAATTATCCTAACAATCTTCGTTGAACATTTCGCCGTCCACCCGCGATCCAGTTAAAGTCAGCCTTTTAAACATTTCTGGCGCTTTCTTGTATTATTCGCCGAGTTTCAGACGTGCTCACGGAAACACAATTCCTAACTCGAATTATGTATCAAGATGTTCCGGTTACATATTTTGTTTAGCCTCTTTGACAAATAAATATGAAGCATTTAGGCTAACAGCGATTTGATCTTTTCTGTGTCAGCAGACTAATTCCTTACATTCAGTGTCGAAAACGGTGGTGTGATAAAAAACGAAAAATTAAGTGAATAAACAAAAATATAAATTTACAATAGAAAACCAAAACAAAAATTAAAATGCAAAATACAAATTAAGGCAGTTTACTTTTTAAAATCTTAAAGAAATGCAAATTCAAAATTTTAAAAAAATGGAATAATTCAGAATGAAAGATGAACATAAAAAGTAATTAGTAAGAACAAAATAAAACAAAATAGCGAAATATATATTGAAAAAAAATGCTTTTTAAATAAATCAATGATGAGGGATGTATTACATAATTTACACTCTCCAAACCAAGTGAGAAGAAAACTAATACTCGTTTGATACGTCTTCCGTCTTAAAAAAGAACTAAGACGTATAAATATGCAAAACATAACATACTCATAACATAAAACTTTGAGATTCATCGATAAGTAATGTAAATAACGCTGTTCCCATTGTTTTGCGTCATTCCTATATAAAGCAACTAAACAAACATAATGTGCTTCTCTAAAACCGTTAATTACAGAATGATTCTTTTGAACGTTCACCCATATTGATATTCCAAATGTCTACCACTGGAACCTAATCAAGTTATATTAACTTTTTCATTGTTTTACAGAATCATGATTAATACAGTAATCAATTAGGAACAAAGTACTGGTTCCTTGATACATATCAACCACTTATCTAATTTATCCTCAGGATTTAACACGATAACCTTTTCGTCTTGAGTAACCACTTCTATTTTACCTTTTGGTTTTACAGAAAAGTTGGACAGATAAGAGCTATATATTTGAACAAAAATCTTTGATTTAGTGCAAATAATGTTTTCCCACAATAAATCATCCCAGAAAGTAGCATGTTATCATGTATTTCAAATACATTTATACATGTCTAAAATATAATTCATTTGAGCCGCTTGTTTTGGATCTTAACCTGATCATCTGGCACAAAGTAAATATACCTTTTGTGAGCATCTACGTTGTATTTTCTATCTATTTGGAAGTGGATGACTTGTTGTACAATGAATATAGGTGAACTTAGATTTTCCACTGCTATATGTAATGTTTGCTTTTATTTAAGCTCCTATGTGTATATGTGATACAATGATGTGTTTGATTTAGTTATTAATTATTTCAGTTATTTTTTCCTGCTTACTAAGTGTTATGTATTTACCATACGTAGATATATTCGCTATTTCGAAGCTATAAAAACGTGTAAGATACATACAAACAGATGCAATGAAAATACTTTCATATTTTACTTGGTAATGAAAAGGTTGGAAAGAATCATCCAGTTTGTGTTGCCTTTGTTTTTCAAGTTTGCCGGATCGTTGAAATCTTTTTTGTGATCGGCACTATGAGTAGACGCATATATAAAAAGGCATCATTAAGTACTGAAAAGCGCTGTTCTCTCAATCTTCAATTCATATTGTCAAGAGTCTTTAATCTGTTTGAATTGAAGTATAACAGTGTTTCTTTATCAATTTTCAGATATTTTATGTCTAATTCATTCTTCTACCGATACATTAGGATCAAATAACGTAACAAAATAGTTGCTTCCTGTAAATTATATACATTTAGATATTGCTCCTCAATATATATATATATATATATATAACACGTTTTGAAAATCACTTTCAGGTTTTTTTTGGCATCATACTATTTATGCATACATTTTTATTTTCGTTTAAATCTAAGTATGATACATTTAAACACAATCCTGATGCTGAAACCCCTACACTTAAAATGTTTCCATTCGTATATAAACCCAATTCCGAACTGTGTATACAACTTGTATTTCTGTCTTAAATCCTTATAGTATAGGATCTGCTTGATCAAATATGTTGTAATCGTGTTAATTCTTGTGCATTCCTTCTTGTGCTGTTGTCTTATATGGATTTTCAGTACCTTTCTAGTTTACTCTGTTTATTACATTCGAATCTCCTTAATTTGTATGTAGCCGTTTTTGTGATGTATATTTTATATTAGGAGTATAAATTTTGTGTGCTAACACTATCACGTAAAAGTCCTTTCTCTATCATTCAAATGTAAACTATGTAAATACTGAATGTTTAGCTTTAAAACTTTGTCAGTGCCCATTGTCGATGGTCGATTTATTAACATATTAAACAGCCTCTTTAAAGCATCCTGTATACAACAGTAATAGGAGAGCTTAATGTTGCATTATAAAATGTGTAGATAGTAATTTGTCTTCCGTTCAATAGTTGTTTATGTATCTAGTGAAACATTAAGAAAACTCTAGAAGTTCTTGTAAACCATTTCTGATATCGGGATATGTGTAGCCAGACATTAGTTGTCTCCTTCAGATAAATGTACTTTAGTTGATTGTGCATTGCTAAATCCAATATCTTTTTCAATGGTATGTTGATATTCCTTTGAAACGCATTAGCAGCGGTTACAAAGACCCTGTAAAGTAAATTCTTAATTTTCTAGCAAAATAAAAAATATACCTAAAGTAGCTACAACACAACATATGGAGTAATATATTGTGTTGCTGGAGTTTAATTTATTTCTTTCTCGTTGTGTGAAATTATATTCTTGTGATGTACAGCATCAGTAATAAAAAGGATTTAAGATTGAGGACAACACAACAGAGTTAGAATATCAAAGCCAAACAATCCACAGAAAATGTTTGCCTGAAAAAAGTCAAATATAACAAGCAAAAAATACAAAAATAAATACGGGTAGGTAACCATTAACACATCAGAGGTGAATATGTATAATACGTTCAGCTAGCAGCCACTCGAGCAGTGGTGCAGTGATCTAACTCAACATCTGCCAAAGCTGGACTGCACTGAGGGTAGTGCCAGTGAACAGATACCACCCAATACTATGCTTGTTTCATTAGACGTAACATCCGTCTATACTAATAGTCCACATAAATCGGGAATACAAGAATCTAAAGAAGCTTGGATAAAAATAATTTTGAAAACACCACCCCAAGAATACCTGATCAGACCCCTGTAGTTAGTCCTTAAACACAATAACTTTGAGTTCAATGGCAATATCTACCTCCAGATAAACAGAATGGCCATTGTAAATAAGATGGTTCTCTCATATGCATATATATGTGCTGGGCCGATTAGAAAGGAAACTGCTGCTTTATCGAAGCTATGACCCATATCAAGTGGTAGGTTTTCTTGATTGATGCGGAAAGGAAAAGGCAACATGGCAGGGTAAATTGAGGGACGAATTCATAATACAAACCTACAATTTGCATCCTTCGAGCCAATTCACTGCCGACATTTCGAACATCGATTATATATATTTGGACATAACTAAAATTTTCGCAAATATACATATATTTATTCCAAACCGACTGACCAATACATTATTACATTTTGCTGCCGCCCCAGGCACTGCACCCAACACACCTTCTACAGTCGAGCACTTAAAATCAGGAGAATATGCTCTGATGATATAACTTTTGATTAGCGGTGAAGAGAGATAACATATAATCTGAAAAAGATGGGCTATAACAATAATCTAATATCGGAAGCAATAACTACAGTCGAAAAGAAACAAACTGTGCTGACATTCTAAAATGCAAGGGAAAAGACAAATTTGAGCGAATACCCTTCATTCCCACGTTACATCCAGATAGCCCTCAAAGAGGTCGCATCGTTGATACACCAACCAGTTGAAAAATTGCGCAGACTTCACACATTGACAGGCATGATAGTCAGGGCAAAATTATAGTCATCCTCAAGTCAAGCAACAGCTGGGATATTAAAGCCATGTGGAAACGAAGATTCAAGACGTGCCAAAATATCAGAATCTTCAAAGAGCTAAGTGGTGGAACTTTTCTTTTTTCCCGTCCACACTTTCAAAGACGTAATTGTAACTGGAATCACCCATAATTCAGATTAGAGAACAGATAATTGAAAATCCAAAGAAACCTATTTGACTCGCCAGCTGATAACACTCAAACTCACAGGCTTATATACAGAAGAACCAATTAGAGAATTTCGCTTGCATGGATAACAAAAAATCTCCAAGTTACCAAAATCGCATTCTTCTGTCATTAATTCGTCTTCTCAAACGCTCGATCTCACCTTCCATTCTTCTGAAAAGATTAGTATAAAAATGAATTCAATATTTTTTCTTCAGTTTTTAATAAGTTCCAATTCAATTTTGCAATGTTACCTTAAAAGAAATCATCCACTAGTTTATCCAATCGTCACTTCAAGAAAATATTATATCGAGGAGAACAAATTATTTTGCAAAGTTCTTGACAACTTTATAGATGGTGCACAGTTTTTATTGCTGGCCTACTTGCTTGCATGTCACTTAGATTCCTTTTGTATCACCACTTTCCTCCTTACGAGCGTTCTTTCAGAATGCATTCTAACACGTAGTACCATACAACCATTTTCATTGTATTCATTATTTTACTGTATCATATTTGTTAATATCTACAGACTAACATCATATATATTCTGTAAAGTAGTTACGTCTTTTTTGCTTGGTATCTTTCTCTTTTGTGTGCATCAGCTTTTGTAGATTTGTGCCATTTGGAAACGAACTGATTGTATCCGAAAGTTCTTGGATTGTTTTCACACCAAGTCTGCATTGTTGTTTGTCAGTTTTTCCTTCATATATATATATATATATATATATATATATATATATATATATATATATATATTACTGATCTTCGGACAAGAAACGTGGTCTTATTTCATATCTGCCATATTTTCCCTCAACGCACCTATATTTTTTAGTCCAAATCTAATGTGGCGCTTAATTAAAATAGTACGAACTTTTTACTTTTTCAAAAGTTTTGTATGTTCTTATTTTTTCTTGAAGCGTGTGATCATAAGTAAAACTAAAACATTACAAACAGTCCACCTAGTAGCCAAAAACATCAGCTTATCATCAGGTCTACCTTTTTATCAACCTTCTTTTTCGTTCCAAATACCCACTACGTAATCCTGTTATTATCCACATATGTAATCAGTCCAAACTTGTATTACCTTCCCAATTACCTACCTAGCAATTTACCGACACAAATAGCTACTTAAGGAACAAACTAGCGGATACGGATCTACGTAGCTTTTACCTAAATATATACGGGCATAAATACGTACCTACCTGCCTTCCTACCTTCCAATCTAAATTTTCACGTATTTATTTAATAGGCTCTGGCTTACTACCAGGACATGGAGAATGGGGCATTCATTACCGTCAGATGTGTCAAGAGATCAAATGGACAGAGTGACAGAGTCATCGTAAGTGTATTATGATGTTACAATGTACAAACTGTGTACAACACCTGCGGCCACAATTGTAAATGAGAATGTATTCATTATACAAGCTAAGTGTTAGTGGCTTAGCGATTTAAAGCTGTTGAAGGTCCTTCACCAGATGTACAAATAGTTTTGCCAATGCCTTACAGATAAAAGTTCTAACACAGATTTATCACAGACACACACACGCATATATCTAAACATTCATGTTTGTTAGACCTATCAACGGACGAATTCTGTTGTTCTCAGGTTTTCAATGGCACGGAATAAAGTCCAGCAATTAAACTTAGGATTTATTGCTCCAACTTGGTGGCTATAGTATTTTTTTTTTTTTAATACTTGTACAAGTATCTGATTCCTAGGTTGCTAGGCAATACACAAGCATACACGCACACACTGTCTCACGCTTTGCGTGAATGTTATGTTTCAATAATAAGAATACATATTTTTCTCTCGCTGGTCTGTGATCGCCGTGCTTAAAGTTGTTATGGAGTTGTAGGTTAGCTTTACTTGCAGAATAAACGGGGTTCTTTACTATCACCACAACTACTACAAGTTGAACAACCATCATAGCATGTCTGAAGGTAAAAACATCGCTCGAAAATTCACAGCAAGAACAACAACCCTTGGTTGTCGTAGACCCACGTAGATGCAAGTGAAAGAAGATAAAATTAAGGCTAAGCGCAACATTGTCCCAAATATTTATAAAAAAGACAATGGATTGATGTAAACCAGGACAGACGCAAATTCTCTCTGATAGAATTGCTAAATATTCTACTAAAGCAAGCCCGAGCTTATGTGTTTATGTTGAAGCACTACCAAGATCCTGCTCGCATACAGATAAGTATTGGTGCATCAAACAAGAACGATAGCCGATCTTTACCAAAGCAACAAATTATCTCACGTGAGGTGCTTTATTTAAGAAGGGCCGGATTTCGAACCTAAGGCCTCAATTTCGAACACCAGGGTTGCCATCCGAAATGTCCAATGCAAAAGATATAAAAACATTTTTAGATATAAAAGTAACATTTCTGAGAAAGAATTATTCTTGTCACTCAATATGACACTAAATGCGTCATTTCTTAACAATTTTAGTTTTGCCTATGATATGACATTGATAAGTCCTTCGATCGCAGGTTTTAGGAAATTATTAAAGATATGTGAACATTACGCATTTGAGAATGGTATCATATATAATACACACAAATCGGTATGTATTGTATTTCAGTCAACTTCTTTCAAATTACCATCTCTTCCTTCTTAACGGCCATGCTCTTGCATATGTCGACAGTTATACGTATTTGGGTCATATTTTAAAATCCAATCTGTCAAATGATGAAGATATGATGCGACATTACAGATTTGTTAGCACTCGAACAAACATGTTTGTACGTAAATTTAGAAATTGTTCTTTGAATATCAAGATTAGATTATTCAAATCTTATCGTTGCACAATGTACTGTGCTCCTCTGTGGACAAACTTTAGCGAATGTATGAAAAGAAAACTAGTTATTGGCTATAATAATAGTCTTCGTTTACTATTAAGCCTTCCAAGATGGAATAGTGCCTCTACCATGTATGTAAACTATAATGTATTCAGTTTTGAAGAATTAATGAGAAAGTGTGTGGTTTCAATGATGACACGAATAATAGTAAGAATTGTATCTTGAAATCTTTGTGGAACTATGATGTTCATTTAAGTTCTCAGATTATATATAGTTGGAATGAATTACTCTTTAAAGGTCTTACGCAATTTTGTTCCTAACAATGACAAACACATTATGTAGTTGTAGATGGGTCTGTATATTTGTACATAAGACACCTATGAACTTTTATGTTTTAAATACTTCTAAATTTTATATTTTAATTTAGATGTATGGACCATGCCGTCTGAAATAAAGAATTCTTATCTTATCTTTCTTGTCTTATGAAGTTTCTGGAACGCATAAATGTTAACCAGGTATTATAATGACTGTGATGTCTGATCTATTTGTGTTTCCATCTTGTTTTTTTTTAAATTAGAGAGATAGTGGTGATTATGTTTTGATAATAAAGTGTTTGTGTTGAATAAGTCAACCATTCAGCAGTCATTAGTAGTCATACTTATTCATTCTTGGTAATACTTAATCGAACCAAACAAAATATTGCATGTCGCTCATGCACACAATATTGTTAACATCGGGATTATTGTTAACATCGGGATCATGCTCATAGAACGTAGACTTTGGCAAGTTTTATAGACCAACATATTGTCAGTTTCTACTTTAGCCGCAGCCCGGTAGTTCTTCATGATGTAATTGCTACTATAAGTGGTCGAATATTACTTCCAAGTGCAGAAATTTACGCCGTCCTCTAGGTCGAGCTTTACGACTACCCTTAGTAATGTATAATATGTTTAGAACAGATTCCTCGGGTAATCATTCAGCCAGTATGATATATACCTTTACAGCTAATATATGTATGTTCTTTTAACACTTAACTAGAACGGAAACATACGAATAGGAGATAGTAACTACGATCTACGACCAACCGACACTGACGTCACATCAAGAAACCTTTTGGAAGTTCAAGGTCTTCATGGAAAAAGATATGTTCTACAGGACCAAGCAAATACTGAGCGAATAAATTCAATCGATAACACAGGTTGGCAATATCTTATTATATCTGTAGCATAAAGTATGTCTGTAACATTCTTTATATTGTATTACTGCAATGCCACGAAGGTAAAATATCTTTGCTGATCACAATAGAATAATAAGGTGGATAAGAATGGCATATATGCATGACTAATTATTTCGTTTTTTGCGATATATCTTATGTTATAATTTAAATTAAGCAATAATTACTCTAGGTCGTTGTATCAGAAAATGGTTTCATAAGTTTGTTTCTGTCTTGGATTAAAAGGTAAACGAGATTGGGAGAAAGTATGAAAACATTACTATGATTCAAGTCCTTGTTTATTTCTCGAGGGACCTTCTCTTAAATCCCTGCTTAAATTTGCTTCCTTTGAAGGTAGAGGTGAATGACGAAATGTAGTATTTTTATGTGATAATGAATTTCGCATCTTGCAGATGCAGCAAACGCCAGTGAGCAAAATGTAGAAGAAGAATATAGAGCGCTTCTCCGACGTTTCCTACATGGACAAGAGAAACAAAGCCATTTGTCTCGCTCAGACGCTACGTTATCATCCCTACATAATTATAGTACAAAAGGTGAGAACAGTCACAGTGGAATAAAATACAAATATAAACAAACAACAGTGTGGATGGCACAATTTTGTCTCATATCGGGGTGGTAAGATATTATCACATATGAAGATGGTATGATAATCCCTGATGAGAATGGTAAATTTCATTGTATTTATAGGTTGCTGCATTTGTATGGGAAAATATTAACGAGTTTTTCTGAGCTATACTGCACGACGTTAGGAGTGCAGTATAGCTTAGACAAGCGAATCCATATTTTCCCATACAAATGTAGTAACCTTTTTATTTATTATATACTCATTTGGTTTTTCTACTCTATGCTCAATAATGAAAAGAACACACTACAAGAAACAAAGTAATTGAATTTCTGCTGCATTCTAAAGTAAATACATAACAGTAGTTGAACAATACACTGTTAACAGTATTCATGCGCCAATAGCACCGCCCAGCGACCTTTGAACTTGGCAGCGTACGGCGCGCTCAGTCACTCGTTTAGAAAATAAATATAATTTTTGCTCTATTTAAAATTGAAATTTAGAGTCGTATTATGAATGACTACGCGTTGGAATAACTTTCCCAGTTTGTCGGGAATGGATGTATTTTGTTTTTCTGTCGATCCAGCTAAATTCTGCTTATCAAGTTGTGATGTGCTACGGTTATTAGCTGGATCGATTCCGTACGATGTACATGTGGCTGCAGGACTGGCGTTGACAGCAAGCTGAATGTCTTTCATTTCTACTATTGATATTTTGGAATCATAAGCTGGAAAAAATATGAAAGTCTGTTAGTTAAAATTCTCAAGAAGATGCAAGATTAACTATTTTTTGTTAGAGAAGTTCAAATTCATTTCGTTTTTGGAGTGCAGTAAATTCTCCTTTGGAATGTGATTTCTATTGGAAATGTAGTCTAGACTACAGTTTATAGTATATTTTCGAGGTGTGGATCAGATTTTGGAACATATGTAATTTTAATCACCAAAAATATATCAAAAGTTACATTGTGAGGAAATTCAAGATGCAGAAAGGTAAGTACATTTATTGCCATTGTTATTACCAGTTGACATATTTTTATGCCTTGTCACTTGCATGATCTTTGTTGGAGGACCTCAGCTTTCGATAGAGTTGTCACTGTAGACTTCCGTGCAGGTTGGTGATTTTCCCCTGGATTTCTCCCTTTCTGCAGCTAGTTTCATCAGAGATCTCAGTTGATCAACTCCCATTGGTCTGGGGTAGTTCCTGCAAATGTTAAATATTTTCTCCTGTAAATTATATTTGTATTTCAATTCTTTTCTATTGTACACCTTTAATTGTCGCGATTTTATTTTTTTATATACTATTTTTGTTTTAAATCTCTTTGTTTTCTTATATCTTTCAACGCTCATTGATCAATATGATTGTGGAAATTGTTTGGTATGTGCAGGGTACACACTATTTTAAAGATTTTGTTTCATTTTTGTTTTTGACAGCTTCCACATCTAATTATTTTAATAAAATCAATAATTCTTTCATTCAGTACCTTGTCTGAAATTTATTAGTTTTTTATTTTTTGATTTATGTTTTTATTTGAAATAAGACCATTAATGGAATCTGTAATAATAGGATTACCATATTTGGAAAGTTTCTGTCAGTTTCTGCACTGGAATTGGAGTTGAATATAAGGGGCTGTCGTCATCCATCATTTCTTAGGGTCTCCGTTTCCAATACTGCAGGTAAAGGTCAACTGGATCTCGCTCAGGTACTGTTCCGATGGAAACAATGCGAGGTATTGTGGACCTGTAGTCATCCCTCCCAGTACCGTCAAAGGATTTGCTATCCCTCTCAGCATATTGAAGATACTGGGTACCGGTGGAATCGGCGAATACTGATACATCTCCAGACTTTAATTTGCTTTCTTCTTCTCGGCCTCTAAATCCAAAAAATTTCCCCAAAAAGTAAAACAGGGAAAATTGCAAAGCAGCTGGGGTATGAGAGCCCATTTCACCAGCGGAAAATGAAGCTTCTCGTCATCTTGGCTTATCGGCTCTGAGGCTCTTGATTTTCTACCAAAACCCGCCTTCTTCAATTGCATTTGTTTCGAATTTAGTGCTTGGACTGACTTGTAAAATGGGTGGTCTCTAACAGAGACGGGATAGCCCTTAGCCTTAAGATGCCTTTCTATGCTTTTGTTTAAAGACTCTAGAGAGCACGGCTCATAGTCTGACCCATTCGATTTGCGAATCGTTATGAACATTTCTGCTAAATAAGTGTGTAATCGATCCGGAATTATATTTTCAGTACAGCTTGTCTCACGTTTGTTGTTATAAAGCCATCGCTGGACATTGCAGATATCACGTTCAGTCGCTTGCTTGTTTGAAAATTTGTTTTGTGAATTCATCCACATGGTCAACTTTATTATCTCTGCTTTCAAATGGCTCAAACAGTTTGTTTAGTTCATCCATAGACAAATCTAATAAATCAAAAGCGTCGGCGTCTGCTACATGTGCGTGCATTGTTTGTGTGCAATAAAAAGCAGTTCCTAACACTCGATACTATTTTTAGACACACGTGTCGTGCAGCATGGAGAAATACTGCACGATTCTGACAATGCAAAGTTAATGGAGAAAATAAATGAGTATATAATAATATAAATTATATTATATTATATCCCTTTAAAGTTCTTAAGCATAGCATGCCTTTTTATGAATAGACATTAGTATCAAAGAATATAACGTCTTATATGGAAACTATTGCGAACAGTTACATGAATGTTTTCTATATTGAAAATGCAAAAAATGATAGAGTTATATTAATGCTGATTATCAAAGGCGGCAATTATGTAAAATTAATATGTGTTCTTATTGCAAATGGCATCCACAGATAAAACGCGCAATTTGGAGAACGTCTACTACATCGAGGTCGCAGTACTAATCGATGCAGGATTATGGAACATGTAAGTGTTATCTTCGCATAAAAACATACTTGTGTATCTTTTTTGAATATATATATATATATATATATATATATATATATATATATATATATATATATATATATATATATATATACAAGTAATCTCTTAGCAGAAACGAATAAATATATATGTCTATTTATCAACTTACCAACCTACATCATTATGACAATATGTGGACCTACATGTCCTTCTACCGCTTGCAACGTATACTTACTTATCTATGAATCCGTGCTGCCAGGGCTGAAAAACAAAGTTTGTTGAAATATTTACCCAGTTATGAGCTTAACTGAAAAGAAGGCAATATGGCATTGACTATGTGTGAAAAATATCCTTGTAGACACTTTGGCTTGAATGAATTAGTTGAGCGTCCAGATATTAGCTAAGATCGCATGTTCGAGTCTCTGTTTACACACGCATAATTCAGAATGCGATTGGAAGATATTGATAATGATAAATTCAGCGCGATTATTAAAGTCATATATTTTGCCTAGGTTTAAATTCTTGTAAATACGAATAGCGTAGCAAAATTTATGAATGTCGCACACAATACGCATACTAAATGCATCACAATCATTTATTATGCAAGCAAAATACTACGATTATTTATTTCCTGATAAAAAGAATATTTATGAAATGCACGGCTGCATATTTTACATCTATTTGGTCACGTATAGAAGCATATACATGCACACACGCACACTTGCACGCACACAATTGTTCAATCTATGTTTTGTCTCTACTTGCAGATATTCATCGATGATGCCAACCGCAGATCCTCTAAATAAAGACACTCAAGTGAAAAGGAAGATAAGAGAAGCTTACTCGCACATCATTAACGGTGTAAGTAAAACATTCCTCACCACTTAATTTGAATGCAGCATATTTTTAACACAGAACGATGATTCTGACTGGAACGATCCGCGATCAAGCAGAACATACACAATCTATTTCTGATCGCCTAAAGAGTGTAGGTTTCGAGTTATGTGGACAAATCCCACCTGATTGAAATTTCTTCAAAACTAGGGCGCATATTGGCGTTTCTATAGTTTTGTAGCTGTAATTACAGTAAATCTTCCATAAACTGGCCCATCTGAAACATGCTGCCCTCTTTAAACAGGTCCCTCTGTATGACGATATTTTTGTCACAAAAATGAAGTCATAATACTAAGCATACCTCTGTATACTGACCAGCTCAATGAAACGGCCAATATATTGATAAAATAATAGTGTTCAGTTTATATCAGTTTTATTTTCTTTCAAACATTTAACATTCTGTTAGATGACAAACATGTAAATTTGTCTTTCTTTCCTTATCCTTTCAGACTGAAAAAGAAGTAATATACATTTTTGTATCCATTAAGCATGTCACACTTATAAATCCATTTGGGAAAATATGAAGAAAGCATTCTTTTGTATATTTCCATATCGATACCGTACATTATAAACACTGAAAGATTTTATTTGTGTTTTGTCACAGGTGAACCTGCTCTACAAAGAAATAAACGATAATAGTATATCAATTAGTGTCACCCTTGCTGACTTTATATTTTTTCAGGTAAGAAATTTTGTAAACTTGGGATTCCTGAATGTCTTTGAGTGGTTGCATTGGAGTGAATGTTTCTCCGTGAATACATGATTTTTTAGTAAATCCTCAATTACAACAAATGTAATATTCTGATATGCTGTTTACGTGAGGTCAGGTGATGATGATTGTAGCGATTGTTAAGTAGACGAAGGGACTGTAGAGTTTTAGTTTGGAAAAAAGTGATCCTTCTGATATTCCAGTAGAATGTATATAGCATATACAAATTTATCTCTCTCTCTCTCTCTCTCTCTTTCTCTCTCTCTCTCTTCATCACAGACAAATATGTTTTCCATAAATTATAAGTGCCTGTACATGGTTCACTCAGGTTGATAATTTTCAAATAATCCCCACCTATATCTGCGTCAGCGAAATGCTAACATGCTATTTTCATCTCGTCAACGGACACCGGTTAGCAAAGTTTAAAAACGCAATAATATATCCTTTACTATTCATTTGAATTTACCCCCTTTTCAGCCACCTAAAAGATACACATTTTCCTTATTTAAAAGAGAGGTTGGGACAAAAACACCGGTTTTATGGAATAATACTACCAGATAAGATCTATTTTCCGTTACGAGAAAGATTTCTGATAGCATTAATTGCGCTACATTTTGAAGATCATGTTGGTTTTATCTCTGTTTGATGTTAAGATGAAAGCATAAGGTTGATTTATTTTTCAATATCTTATGCAGACAATATAGAATCCAGTTTTACTCCTCTTATTTGATTTTGAAAAAGCATACGATTCAGCAAACTGTACTTCTCGTTCAAGGTTATGAACTTTTTAAAATTTTAGTAGTTCAATTAAAATATAACTTACTTTATTTTATAATCATATAATGATATTACGTCTTCTTTTATAGTGAAAGAACACGTTTCCACATGGTTTAATATTCATCGTGGATGTAGACAAGGGTATCCACTGTTCTCGTATGAGAGCAAATCAGAGCTAAAAACTCTCGCACTGCCAAAATTAAACCGTAAATTATAAACCTTGGATCATAGTGCATCTTTCACTTACAGTAAAATATCCCGGGGGCACCCCAATGGGTATACATTTATATTTTATTAATTTAAAAATGTATTAAAGCATGAAATAATTACAGTCGTTTTTCCTTGGGAAGAGTTTTCACTCACATCCAGAACATTACCAAATATACTAATATCTGGAATATGCAGTATAGTATATAGTATTACATAAGATATTTCCCAGTAATCCTTACTAGACTAAAATTAAACAGGAGAATACTTACTCACACCTATTTGTCTAATATATTAAATGACAATACGAGCCCTTTTTGCCAAAAATCCGGAAATACCCACTCACATTTTGGGGGAATGCCCATAAGTAGAAAGATTTTTACACGCATTACAAGTAAATTTAACATTTCAAAATGTAATTTTTGATTTTATTGAGTTGTAGCCAGAAAATGTAGAGTCTAGCATGGATACCATAGTATTAGCAACTACATTTGTATATATATATATATATATATATATATATATATATATATATATATATATATATATATATATATAAAGAAGTGTGCGAAAAAGACAGCATGCTTAGAATCATATAAAAAGATTAAAATAAATAATCGGATTGGAAAACAATTGCCTTTAAATATCGCAGTTTAGAAGATTGTCTTGGTTTCATTGAATCTGAGGCTTTATAATATATTTTAAGTGCATTGTTTATTAGCGCCATTGCCAGGTAATGCACGTGCCTACATGACATTGGGACTAGTTGGGTATACAAACACACACACAAGCACACACACACACACACAGATATATATATATATATATATATATATATATATATATATATATATATATATATATATATATATATATATATATATATATATACATACAAACATGCAGTACAAGCAACTCAGTACATTATTTTCCTTGTATGGACACACCATTAGTGTTTTTATATTTATCTGCATATATTGCCTGAACATGATGAAATGATTGCATAGCACTTATGCATATATGTTACATTTCCATGTTCATAGGATGATGAACATACTGAGCAATTTCCTTTCTGACTCCTTATTGGTGCATAACACTTATGCATATATATTACATATCCATGTTCATTCTGACTCCTTATTGGTATGTCAGCGTAATGTAGAATAGCTTACTTGTTCAGCAGTCTTAAACTCTATATCCCTGCTCTATTTCTCTTTATGTCTGTTGCTCTCCATACTTTGGATATTTATTTTTTAATTTAAATTTGTACTTATCATCATAACTCCGACCATCTTGTATAATGTAGCATGTAAGGTGCTCTCTGACCGATAGCTACCCATTGTCAGGGAAAATAAACTGGAAAAAGAAACAACATCGTTTCCAGTTGTTTCCATTTGTACTTATAGAGACAAATTTATTTTTTGGCATTTAGTATATAAATTCAACATGCTTTTTAATTTGTTTAAAGCAAACAGGTCAATTTCCACACAACCTTTCTAATTTGACGACAATTCACGGAAAAACATATATTGATGTCTACGATTATCTAGATGATATAGCTTGGTGGGACGAGACAATCGACCCGAGAGATCGACCAAACTTCGACCATGCAATGCTTTTTACAGGGTAAGTGTATGTGCACCGGGTATAACCCTAACGTTTGCTAAACAATGCCAAAGCGCGAAATACGCCCAAATTACGCTCGGCATTTGTTTCAAACGCGTGGATAAATGACAAACAAATATAAATGTTCCCTTTTATTCTCATCGAAACTTGATAGATTGCAGAAAAGTTGTAGCTGACAGAATAATACAAAATAAATTGTGATAAATGCGGTTTGGTTTTCCCAATTACTTATACACACTGGGCCTAGGGGTATGCAAGAATTTCACTCAGAATCCGTATGTCATATATTAATTTTCACTAAAAGGATTTAAAATAAAACTGTAACAACTTCTTTAAGATAGAGGAAAATATCTTTTTACCGTGGTTTGGGAAGTTGTAGTACTCTTTACTAAAAATATTATGATATTTTCCCTAATTACGTTAGGTAACACGTTCCATTGGTTATACCAGGAATATCTTTAAAAAAAACAGATTCATAGCTTATCGTGTCTTAGCGGCTATTTTGTTTATAAATCATACAATAAACTTATTTTATTATACTTGCTCTTATATAGACTTATTTTTTTTTCATTTGTTTATCTCATATATTTGCCATCACCAATCCCTGCCATAAAACACCAAGCAGACAATTTATTTTAGAGAGAGAGAGAGAGAGAGAGAGAGAGAGAGAGAGAGAGAGAGAGATAAAATTATAAATATACATCACACAGAGCGGAAAGTGCTATCCTGGATCCTAAAGGAGAATGCTTGATAGCATTAACATACTTTTTATACGAATACATAACATTATTGAATAAATTATATTATAGAGTACGAAATCAAATTCTCTAAAGTGTATAGTGATATTATGTATTATGTATTCGCATATATTTATATATATATATATATATATATATATATATATATATATATATATATATATATATATATGAGGATCTTTCCAGATTAATCAGCTTTTTAAAAAATCTTGTTTATCTTGTTTTTCAAAGACAATTTATACAGGAAATAATTATGAAAAAGCTCGGAGCTGCAAGGCAGATATATTAGACAAGGGTTTTTGATATTTAAGAATATCTTATTTAACAACGAAGGACACAACAACGTATATAAAATTAAATATGTATTTGCACATTACATACTTTTTGGTGGGGAAATAAGCCAACCACATTGTTCATCCTAGTAAGAAAAGATCATGTATATACATGTTTGGTGTTTTTAATTGCTGTTAGTTTGTGTCGTCATCCTGAAAAAGGAATCAGCAGGTATTGAAAGTGTCTGACCAGTTTATTTGTCTCGCTGCACCGTGCTTGCTCAATAACATTGGTTTGAAAATGTTTATATACAGAAATATGATATGCCAAAACCGCTGGTATGTCAAACTGTGATTCGCTCATGGAGTGTAATAATGGTTTCAGGAGTGGACCTGTACATCTATACTCTCTATATCAGTATTGACTTTCCAGTTATTATTCATTAAAAAAGAAGGGGAAGAAAGATGCAAAAACATACATAATGTTCGTTTTCTAAGTGAATTCAACATTTTACATCATTGCAGCAAAATCCATTCTGCTTCCACATTTATGTCTCTCTCCTTCATGTCATAAGTGAACAAATAAGTGGAAGTCTGTAGAGCAAAAAAGAGAAAACGAATTTGAGCTGGATGAAAACATTGAATTTGAACTTACAACAATGAACACAGAGAAGCCCCAGTCGCTATAATGGCATAGGTACACTTTCCATGTGATTTTTATACAGTGTTACACCATACCAATGATACAAAATTGCTAAAACATGTCGAGACTACAAGGCCATAACGTGAGTTGCTTGGTTAGGTGGAACACGCACACTGTAATATATTTGATACTTTGTTTCTTTACTTTTCTAACCTATTATACGGTTTTAAATATGTAAATGTCTGATGGTCCCTTTCCCTCTGGAAATGTTTCTCAGTCTGTGTTAGTTAATCAGTTAGCATGTCAGGCTTACTTCAATTGATTCAGAACTCTCTCTTCCTTTCTCTGATTCTATGATGGTGAAACTTACAGATTAATCTACCAACAGAGAAACAAGGAGATGGACGAAAAACAGTCAGTCTATACCCACTCCACACCACCCTCTCTCTCTGTCTCTCTCTCTCTCTCTCTCTCTCTCTCTCTCTCTCTCTCTCTCTCTCTGTTGATTGGTTTTACTTCGCAGGTCTCTCTGTATGTCTCCTTCTTTTTTCTCTCTCACTGAGATAACTGGACGGGCGTCTCAAAGTAGTTGAGTAAATGATTGGTTGAGGCCAAAGCTTCAATTTATTTGGAAAAGTGATGTGGTCAATTTATATGTACATCTGAGTGGTCGATTTGCATGAGAAATTTGTATATTCAATTAATATGGAAAATGTTATGGTCAATTTTCAAAAACTATGCATATGAAAATGCATATGGAAAACTCTTATGGTAAACTTATATCGAAAATTGTAATGGTCAATTTTCTCTGGTCAGTGTTTTGAAACCGTATATTTCAAAATGTTATGGTCAATTTCGAAAAACTATATATTGAAATGTGTATGGTCGATTTTGAAAAACTATTTATTTACAGTTTTAGTCAAAATGGTCTGTATTAAATTGCTTTGTCAATTTTGAAAAACTATATATTTGACATTTTTAAAAGCTATATATTTGAGAAAAAAAATTAAAAATGTGTGGCCAATTTTTGCATTTTTTTTTTTCGTGGATGAAATGAAGATTTTTATCATTATTGGCTGCCATCGTGCTTTTTCATTGAAATATTTTATTGAACTTTTAAATGGGTAATTCCTATGGAAGAAAAATATATGGTGCTTTTGAAGGCAAATAAAAACATTATTTAATTATATTTGATTCAAATAAGTATATAATTCGAAAACTATATACTTTTTAAGACAGTTTTTTTTTTCTGAATTACATACAGACAAATGGTAATATACACGAATTAGATACTTTTATGTCAGAAATGCAACCCATTATTTAAATTTGAATCCATAACCCCTTCATTTGACGGGGGCGTTATTTTTTTTTATTTTTTTCTTCAAATCACGTTTGAATACTTTTTCAATTCTGAAACTCTCTTAAGCTGGTTTTTTTTTTCAGAAACAAATGTGTTGGGATATATGATATTAATTGTTTCAAATATGTTCTGTCTAATTGGCCGCATATTTTCTTTCAAATGTGTTTTGTTTCAGATACTCTAACCATATGACCTAATTTAGATTCAGAGACTTTTTGCCAGAAAACTTATAATCACCACATAGATTCATATAAACAATTCGTTTATTTTTCGGTTTACTGACCTGTACAGGCGATATTGTAACATTTCTTTCTATCAGATGATTTTGTTTTTAATCTATTCCTTCCAGCGGTTGTCCTATTCTTTTGAGTAACTGGTTGAGTAAAAGGTCTTGCTACCAGTTCTTTAAATTTTTGCTTACTTAAGTTTTCTTCAAGCAATCTTTGTTTCGAAATCTCTGCTTTTTTCATCAATTTACGAATACTTTCTTTTGCTTTTTAAAATTTTCAACTTTTTAAAAGCTCGTATATATATATATATATATATATATATATATATATATATATATATATATATATATATATATATATACATATATATATATATATATATATATATTATCATGCTGTAAAATAATATATGTTCAAATATAATGTAACAGCGGGTAAGATCATGCAAGATAATGCAAGATATTGTATATGACTTTGTAGAATCATTTTTGGTGATGTGTGGATGGTCGAGATGGTATAGCGATTGGTGCTTACAGGCAAGGCGATTGTGTCGTAACTCGCAGATCAGAGTTCCAATCTCCGTAGAGTACGAATTAAAATTCTCTAACGTATATGATAATATTATTTATTGGTATTTTAAAATTATTTTAATGTTAGCAAGCATTTTATCAAGGGATAGCACTTTCCGCTCTGTTTGGCGTATATTTGTTATTCTCTCTCTCTCTCTCTCTCTCTCTCTCTATATATATATATATATATATATATATATATATATATTCATGGAAGAGATAAGACAAATTTCTTGTGAACAAGAAACCAGACTAAAATAAAGTACGATTTATTATGAAGTGAATTTGGGCCAGGACTTTTAAAACTTGTATAATTGTATTATGTTTGTTTTCAGATGTTCTAGTTAAGTTTTAACATCAATGCAACATGTGACGTGCCTGTGCCGCTTATCATTATCATAAGTAATTTTCATTTCACCGGTTGTTTCAAATCTCCACAACTCTTATCCGGTTGATAAAATGTTATCCATTCCATATGTTAATAATCAACTTAATTGTATAATTGTAGGTTGTTTTTTTTTCTCAATTCTTTCATTTTGTTTATTATGTATTTTATATTTATTTTGTAAAACGTTTGATTTATATATGTAAAGTATTTGTCCTGCCAACTGTTTTATCTATTATATACTTATATAATATAAATGATTTACGCTATTGTTGGAACAACAACAGATTGTTTCTGAACATATATAGACTTAGATACTACTAAATTTGCAAGAAGATGTGAAATTATAAACATTACAAATGAGTTGGATGAATATTTACATAAAGGAGTTGGATTACAAATTCGGTCGTCTTATGGAGAAAAAAAATAAGATATGAAGAAAAATAAGATTTTAAATTTCGAAAAGGTTGACAAGGATACGGGTGAAGTAAATAAAAAGTACACTGATGATACATTTTATTAAGTTGAAATTTAGATTTATACTAACATTAATGATATAACAAGAAGGATTAAATATAATGTTAAAACAATAACAACAAAAATGACTGGTGCTGATGTTAATAATCTTAAATCCAAAATCGATGATGAGGTTAAAAAGTTTGATTAACATATCCGAAAATTAGACGAATCGTCTGTATTTAAAGCTGGTGGTACAACGACAGGTGATCTTGTCTTAAAAAAGGTGACCTAGACTGAAGATGACAAGATTTTATGCTGGTGTTAATACGTGTGAGAAAAATATGTCGACCCAGTAATTAATTCTCATCTAATATATATATATATATATATATATATATATATATATATATATATATATATATATATATATATATATATATAATAAATAATAAATAAAAAACAACACGAGCGCCGATAAATGTCTGCGACAAGTTTCGCAATTATTATATGCTTCTTCAGGCACAAAATATTTTGAAAGAAACGCATGACGTTTATGTATTTATAAACAATTACGTAATTGAGATAACGTCATAAATGATATGTATTAACATACTAATATCATATATATAACGAGATCGGAAATATACACGAGTCTCTAATGAAAACTGAATCAGTGAAATCACATTGTAGAGACAAACAGTCATACATACAATTATATATTATTATAACCTAAATTGTTCTAAAGTTCACTGATCCGGAAGTTAATCCAAATGTTCCGAATGAAGTAGGTTTCGAATGAAACCTTTGCTGTACTGATGTGTTAATAAGAATCAAGTATATCCAAGTTTTATAAATTCCAAATAGTACTTTTGAATATGGAATAACACAAGTTCTAGAAATGTTTCCGATAATTCCACGGAGCTGTATAATTATTAAAGTTTAAGACACAGTGCTGAATCCTAAATGCACTGTATGATGATATACATCACAAAAATAGAATATCTACAAACAAAATGAACCAAATTTGTTTATGACCTCTCAATCCAGTGTAGCTATGAAGAATGCTAAAATGCTGCTATAAGTCCTATAATATAGTCTCTTACTACGCAGAATCGAAATAAAATCCATTACGTCTTTGATCAAGAACTGGGTATTCCGAAATATTACAACCCTCTCCGAACCAATAAGAAACTAAGTTATGCGTGACATTGCCAAAGTTATGGTGCCCTGACATTATTAACAGTAAATAATGTATTGACTCTGAAATGAATCATAGAATCTAGGTCAGAAGTTCATACTCTCGCGCGCTGGAACACATGATACGACTAAAGATTCAGTGAAATATCGATCCAAATTACTGTATGTGTACCCTCGGCAAGACGACAGCTGTTAGACTAAGAATAGAGATCACAAACTAATAAACTATACCATTATTAAAAGAAAATGATATATAATTCCGTAATAATACTATCTTAAATAGAGACGCCTATGTCAAAATTTCAAAATTATAAAACTCAGATCAAAGTTTATTTTATCATATTCGCGGATTTTGAAACATTAAATGAAAAGGTTAACATAAATAAGAAAGATAATGCCACCCACTGGGTATTCATATGTTATTATTAGATTTGATTGTAAAATTATGAATAAAAACTTCTACGAGATTTTGCTTTTCACATTTAATGATGTGCATTTATGCATTTAAATTTTTAGGTGACACATTGTGTTTCACATTTAATGATATGCATCTATGCATTAAAATGTTTAGATAACACATCGTTTTTCACATTTAATGATATGCGTCAAAAATCTATTATATGACACATTGTTTTTCACGTTTACTGATGTGCATCAACTTATTTTCATTTTTATGTATAAGATTAGTTTTCACTTTTAATGTGCGTCAATATATTGTAATTTTTATGAGACTTTGCTTTTCAGACTTAATGATGCGCATCAATCTGTTTTAATTATGTGACACGTTGTTTTTCACATTTAATAGTGTGCATTAATCAACTTTAACTTTTATATGACACGCGGTCGTTTACATTTAATGACGTACATCAATCTCTTTAAAACCCATTTGATATAATATTTATAATAACTGACGATCAATTATGTAGTTTTCCAATTTTACACGTATTTGTATCAATTAAATTAGACAATTTGCTTGCATTTACCTTCAAAAGCACTGTATTTGTTCTTTACCCACCTAAAGTTTCAATAATATATTTCAAGTAAAAGGTTTTATAGCAGCCAATAATGATAAAAACTTCATTTCCAGACACAAAAGCAACAAAAATGCACCTTTGACCGCAAAACTTTCCAAAATGTTTAAATATAAAAATTTTCAAAATTTTAAATATATAGTTTTTCAAAATTTACCGACTAATTCAACTCAAACTGTTATAGTGTTTCAAGAATCGCCAGTCCATTTCGATATATATTTTACTCTGTTTTGACCAGATGTTTAGATATATAGTTTTACTGAAATAAAATTTACCACAAAAATTGACCATAACATATTCCCATATAAATGTTGAAATATGTAGTATTTAAAAATTGACCATAACAAATTCCCATATAAATGTTCAAATATGTAGTATTTAAAAATTGACCATACAATTTTGTCATGTAAATTAACCATACAATTGTCCATATACATTTTATAATACATATCTTTTCAAAACTGACAATACAAATATTTTCATATAAATTTATCACACAAATTTCCCATATAAAATAACCATACAAATGTTCCTTATAAATTAAACATTTTTCATATAAATTGTAGTAATTGGAAAAATTGAAATTCTAAATTCATATATTCTCACCATCTTTGCAAATTACGAGAGAAACTACGTGAAAAATTAGTGCTGTTAGAAATGGTTTTCCTTTCTTCGCTTAAACAAACTTTGATGTTTAAATCAAGCGCTTTTTTATACTTATTTAGTGAAAATGAATTAAAATAGAAGTTTAATAAGTAGGAAACTAATCATTTCCAAAGGGATTGTGACTATCAGCAATAGCTGCGATACTTCATGTTATAACAGACAGCCTGGGTAAGGATGTGAATAATTCATATCCTCCACCAATGCACAGTTACTTGTGGTCAATTTTAACTCTGTTGAAAACTCAAGTATGCGTATTTGCATGTGGTATAATTGAAATATATGTATAGTATGTAGGTTGTATCTTTTATATACCACTCGCTGTACGCATTTATAACTAAAATAAACTCAGCAAGTGTCGGTGTGAATGTGTGTGTGTGTGTGTTTTCTGCTGAAAGGTGGTTGCACCAAAATCTCAACCTGCGATATCGTAAAGCTAATTTAGAGGTGAATGCTCCTACACTACATAACAATTTTGCAGAATATTTTTGTTTGTTAATATCCACTTTATATAATTGGTCAGTTTTAGATGGATGTCATCGAGCACAAATTTTAAAGTAAAGGTCATTACAAAAATAAAGTAAAGGTCATTGCATAAATATTTGAGACGAAACTCATATCTTAATTTATATGATCCTCAATTGCACATAATGTAGAATGAATACTCTTTGATAATTTACTTGTGATAATAAATCAATGAACACACACACGCACACACACACACACACATATATATATATATATATATATATATATATATATATATATATATATATATATATATATATATATATATATATAAATCTCTCAGCACTCAAACATACTATTTCAGCGAATGGAGTAAATAAAACCAGTTTAATATTTTTACCATAATAATGACTTGCCGCATCTAGTACAGCCGAAATGGCCGTTTCTGTTCTCTTTTTATTGTATAGAATGATGCATATCTTATAAGCGTCATGCATAATGATGAGAAAACATCGTACAGGCTATACAATGGTGTGCATTTCTCCTCATCTAATACCAAGGTATATGATGGACGATCTTTATATCATTCCTCTGTCAAAAATGCGGCGGAATTGGTAATTACGGATGCATTTTTAATGCGCTGCAATTGTAATGGACATCCATTGTGTCAAATCCTAGAGGAAGTCAGTTTCATGTCATGTGAGAAAGGTTTATTCCACATGAATGTCTCAGGTGGCAAAGTATGTCAGAAATGTGTAGCAATCAGATGAAAATTTATTTTACCACTCCCTTTTTATATTTTGTTTATCTCGACTTTAGGACAATTTCTTCCGTTCTTAATGGAATATGTTCAATTTTTCATCAGGTGTTGCTAATACTTTCTCTGATACCTCGCTATGAATGCCAGGGTCTTGTTTGTGAATGAGGATTTAATATTTTTTCCAGTGTGTCATGAAGTATATTATCCAAGTACACAAAACGATTATTTGTATTTTTAGGTATCAGTTGTATACAAAATCTATTAATCATCCTGGCATTGTCGGTAAGTGAACACACACACACACACACACACACACACACACACACACACACACACACACAGACACACTCGCTGATAAAAAACATTGTCATACAAATTCTGAATAAGTTTAATACATGGCAGTGATACATTTGTCAGTTTGGAGGCAGTATCCATTGAAAACGATGGTACATTCAAGTAGCTACCAACTTATTTTGTATCAAACTTGTTCAGGTACCACAACACGTATTATTAATCTAGACGTTCGAAGGTGAAAGGGTAATTTTCGTGTCACCCAAACAGTCCCCTATTCATGTTATCGGTTTTGTTTACAGAGTATATGCTTGTTTGCAACTCCGATTGTCCTTCTCCAGGAAGTACCATATACAAGTCATAATTATCAATATTTGTGAGGGTTCTTATCTCTTCTTTTTTGCACACAAATACACATTAATATATTAAGATACCACCTGTTAAATTCACCAGCAAACATTTGCTTCTTTATATGACACTTAACATGTTCAACACAAACCTGGACGGAAAGACCACCTGACTTCAGATACCACATTTTATGGCTGGAAATGAGGCCTTTTTTGTCATTTTTGTCACTTTTGTCATTTGCTTTCATTCGTTAATTCTAATTGAACTCCATGTGACAATGAATATGAGATAGTGAAATCTTACTATATAGTCAAACCATGATAATGGGACACCATATCAAACTTAAAAATGTGGTCATATTACCAAGGCGGTCTTAGTAATGGGATCATCTATCTACTGAAAATTAACTCCGGTCCTTTAAACTTTTAGTTATTTTAAGTGGACGAGTGTCTTATAACAGCTATAGTCATTTCAGTTGCACTGTGTATTATGATTCCTTTACGACCGGACGTTTAATTCAACGACAACAGGTCAGGTGATATGCAATATCACCATATATGGTATGATCATGACGTTTAATTCAATGACAACAGGTCAGCTCATATGCAATATCACCATATATGGTATGATCATGACGTTAATGGTGGGTATATTATACTAAAGAAACTCATATGTATGACGTGATCGAGCTAAAATGACATCCTAGTTTGTCAAAAGTAATTAAACGGTAGCATTTTATAAATCAATAAAAATTCAGAGGACCTTCTTAGAATGGTCTATATAAGTAATTAACCATTTTGTGCAGACACAAATGCATTGGTTTATGTACGATTTGAGCCATTGGATCTAGGTTTTATATACTGGTGGTCCATATATGCATGACAGAAGGAGTAAAATACAAACAGACAGATATATAGATAGATATATAGATCAATATATATATATATATATATATATATATATATATATATATATATATATATATATATATATATATACAGACAAGTAGGGAAAAATAATGTCTGCAGTTTGAAATAAGTGCCCATTATTTGGAGCTTGAATTAGTATTAGACCAAACTTATTGGGATGAAAATTTTAACCGGTCTGTTATGTATGTATGTATGTATGTATGTATGTATGTATGTATGTATGTATGTATGTATGTATGTATGTATGTATGTATGTATGTATGTTTGTATGTATGTATGTATGTATGTTTGTATGTATGTATGTATGCATGTATGTATGTATGTATGTATGTATGTATGTATGTATGTACTCACTAGTTATTGGCTCATGTTTTTGGAGTCATTCTAAAGGGGTTCTCGATCAAACAACCTGAATGTTTCAGTTTGAGACTCGTTTAAACACCCCTTATATAGCATATGTTTTCATCTTCAGACAAATCTCCTCTTGCTATATAGCAAGATGATAATTGCAATTTTGTTGATTTAAAGATGGATGTTTCCGTTGATTTCATATTACTCTGAGCAATCTCTTATATTTCAGTGTTATTGACATAATTTGTATCAGCCTCTTTGATGCGAGAGTAGGGAGGCTATTGGACTTTTAGCTGTTTTAAACATAACAATGTTCAAAGACATGAAGCTTTAGCTTTTACATTTTGATATCACTTTATTCACATATATATTAAACATGCCTTAGAGTAGTTTACATTTTTTTGTGTTTTCGATGCTCATTGTACACGTGTAATGCTATTTGTTTAAAATATCGGGTTTATATCTTTCTCTGTCCCTTTGTCTATCTCTGTCTCTGTCTCTCTGTTTATATCTCTCCTTTTCTTCTAATATTGTCTTTCCATGCAATATATTGGTACGGAATCATATTTATATTATGCTGCGGTCCATGCATATGTGTATTACTGTTGGGAAAGATTGTAATCTAAGTAGTGGGATCCTATCACCGACCCCATTGGCTTACATTTGTATAAAGGACTAATATAGCTACATTTATATAGCGTTTTGTAATACATCTAACGGTTGGAGTTTTTGTAATGATTGACATGAATACAGCAGCTGTGGTATCTAGACATGGTATCTGTGTTGCTCCCTAGTTTTGATCTTTTGTTGGGTAGTATCATTTGTGCAACAGGTTAATTTGAGCCAAACACAACCAGCACTGGACCCTGTTTCAAGGATCATCACCGACTAGTTCAGAGGCTAACCCTGCTGGCAACTGATTGGTTGAAAGCAGTAAATGTCCACACTTAAAGCATTGGTTGTCCAATCCAGTTATGCGGCAAGATGACAGTCCAATGAATGTGACTCGAAGTTTTGATAGTTGTTTGAGGAGTATCTTGATACATTTTATAGGTTACGTAACTAACCATTTATAGTTTTACATTGTCTTCAAACCAAGGCCCATAGTCACGCTCACTCGAGCCAATACATATCGCTGTTGGCATTGGGTGTAGTGACTATAATTATATTAGTATGCTTCTTCATGTCGAGGTAATCGTTGTGACATTAACTTTTCATTTCATTCATTTATATACTCTGTTTTTGCAATATATGGAGCGACATTTATGTAAATTGCAAATACATTGAAGGGAATAAAAAAATTCATATAAATTATGCATGGATTCGTGTGTTTTTATAATCAATATACTTTACTTTTCCAGCACAAAACAATTAATAAGTTTTAAAAACTAGCCTTAACAAATGTACTTATTGATATTTCGTTTTTATCTCTTGTTTTCATTTCAGGTTTGACCATGTTAGGCGGAGTATGTGACGTGGGTAACAGAACTTCAGTTATTATGCCACGTGCTTATTCGCAGACGATGAAGACAGCAGCACACGAACTTGGACACAAGTAGGTCAACTCATAGCACTCTTTTTTGTCTCCCGCATGTATGTTCACTCGGTTAGCACTTCTGGTGTCCCGTGCAGAATTCCTGATTTCCCACAACTGTCAGTGACCGCCTATCCAACGTCGATATTTTTTCCCCGATTTCCGGTTTCCTCTCTCTTTCAAGTAATAGATCACGGGATCATCCGAGCCGTCGGAAATACTTACTCTACGATCCACATAAAATACATATAGTTAAATAATCAACTGACCTATCGGAGCGAAAGAAAATATTCAGCCCTCTTTTTCTCGTAGCCATCGTCATAAAATCTTTTTTTCGATTTTATATCTCCATGAGAAAAAGATAATGTTCATGAAAGGAGAACGATCACATAAGTTATGAAAAGTTGAAGTGCTGCTTCCTGAAACAAGACCATACGTATATGGCAGGAGGATGGCTTTTACTACATACACTATTGGAAAAAAAATTGACGTTATTCTTACATGTGAATACATGTTATAGCAGAATGCAGACATTCGACGTTTTTTAAAGGTTTAACCTACAAGATAATAAAGGATGTTTTCCCTATGGAAGTTACTTATTAATATTAACTGCTAGTGACCGTATAAAATGTCTAAATTCAGGTGTTCTAATAGCCTATCAGTTATTGCAAAAGGTCGATACCATTAGCTTATGTTTGCTTTGTGATAGCAATACTATCAGAAACGATTATCGTTTTATTTTGAAAGTCATATGTAATTAACAACAGCTGTGTATATATATATATGTATGTTCTGGAAATTATATTGGACGATAGTGGGCTGAGCCTCGCCACACTAGGATTGAGTGATCAATAAAAATTCTGATTCTTAAAGCTGCACAATATCTGGTTTATAATTATGCGCCCCCTTTGCTTGTTATTTCTAGTCTTGGAGCACAACACGACGGCCAGGGGGACGCCAGAGCTTGTAGGGCTGATGATTTGTTTATTATGAGTGCCCTTAAGAGACCTGATGACAGAAAAATGCCATACTCCAGAAACCCCTGGCTTTTCTCTAACTGCTCCGTGGAAGCGTTCAAGAAGACGCTGAAGGACAAGTATGTACAGCGTATATCAACACATAAGCATTATACATTTGCATTCGTTTCAGACTTCTCTTGATACGGGTGACTAATTTTACTTGTGGTCGTTAAGGAGGGACACAATTGTACGCACCCACTTTAGGACTACCGGTCGTTTTGGAACCTGACAAATTAAGAAGCAGTGTCAAAATACTGAATATACAGACAACTTGGCCTCATGGGAAAAGTGTATTTCCAGGGATATCGGTATATGTGTATAGCCACTAGTTTGATCCAAGATGTATATGTGCGTCTGTCTTTCTGTCTGTTCGCAAACATTAAATGGTATGTACATATGTAGATAGGTAGGGTTATGCTGAGTGGGTAGGTATGTAGCTATGTACCTTTATATATATATTGTATTATTTATTTATTTATTGATCAATCACAGGAAAGAGTCCATTTTCGTATTTCAGACAGTGCGTGACCAATATAGGTATGTTCTACAACATGAGTGAATGGACGACGTATATGAAGAAACAGCCAGGAGATGTGTTCACTCCTACTGAGCAGTGTCGTCTCTGGATGGGACCCAGCTCTGTTTACTGTGGGGTATGTACATTGTGTATGTTTGTGTGTGTGTGTGTGTGTATGTGTGTGTGTGTGTGTGTGTGTGTGAGAGAGAGAGAGAGAGAGAGAGAGAGAGAGAGAGAGAGAGAGAGAGAGAGAAAGTGTGTATGTGCACGTGCGTAGGCGCGTTTCCATTTCGTGGAAAGGGTATTCCTCTTTCACTTAAGAATCATCTTTGAGATATTTGAGAACAAGCAGAGCACAAATGAACAATACACGAGAAATAGGTATATATTTATAGGTTTCACACATCATCATAATTCTGGCTCTATATTACCGAGTAAACATTAGATAGTGCAAATGGTAAAGAAAAACAAAAACAGTGGTACTATCTTTTTAGGAAGATAAATCCCTCTGAGTTTTAGTAAACATATACTCCAGTAAGATACAAGTTTGAAATATTCTGATAAAGCTATACAAAGTAAACGACAATGGTAGAAATATAAACACAGAATAAAGGACAAAGGTAGAAAGATCAAATCCTTAGAATATAGGATTAATAATATTATTAGTATCATTGTTATTAGTAGTTGTAGTAATAGTATTAGTAGTGGTAGTAGTAGTAGTAGTATTACAGTAGTATTAGTGGTAGTAATTTCACATTGCTTTTGAACGTCCAAGAAATGTTCCAGTGGCACATTATCAAAAAGTGGCTCATAAGGAGGAAGTGGATACAGTAAACACGAGTGTGCTGTTGAATTAGCAGGATATGAAAATAGTTTGCGCTTTGGTTAGAAGCTTATAGGAATGAAGACTGTCTAATCAAAATTATGTCGGTTTCATATGGAGAATAGTATGTATGTTTTACTAATGTAAGATATGTGTTTTACGCTCAGATACTTGTTGTTTGGCATTAATTGTATAGATACATGAACTTTTCACCGGCCTCATGTTCCTTCTGGAAGACACACTTACACTAAATCGCCTGTTGTAATTGTTAAGACTAGGGGTAATGTAACAAAAGAAAGAATTACTCAAACAAGCTTTCAAGATTTACAAACACAAATTTAATATCTTTAAATATTAAATATTTCAAACAAACAAAGTAAAAAAATTAAAATTAACTTACAGTTTAGAAATTCCTAAATAATCCTAAATTGTTCTATTGTTCACTGATCCGGAATTTATCAAAAATATTCCGAATGAAGAATGTTCCGAATGAAAACACCACAGTGCTGCTGTACTAACAAGAATCAGTTATATCCAAATAGTATTAATTCCAAATAATCCTTTTGAATGTAGAATATCATACAAGTTCTAAAAAATATTTCCAATAATTCCAAAGGAGCTGATTAATTCTTAAATATCAGTAGTTAATCCCAAAAGGTACTGTCTGGAAAGTATTTATGAAGTAGCAGTACTAAATCCAAAATGTACTGTATAATAATATCTCTGAAGCATAATATCACATACAAAGAACCAATTTA
Organism: Margaritifera margaritifera; assembly: GCA_029931535.1. Lineage (NCBI taxonomy): Eukaryota > Metazoa > Mollusca > Bivalvia > Unionida > Margaritiferidae > Margaritifera > Margaritifera margaritifera. The sequence continues at coordinate 181,520 of JAQPZY010000562.1, read as the reverse complement.
GTTAAAGACCTCTCAAGCTGATGAAACTATGTAGAATGACGAACGCTGCGATTACATCTTATTTGATAGTTTCAGTACTGAGTCATTGAAAAACAACAAATTTCTATACCGTCTCAAATCATCACCTTAATATTACGATATTTCTATCTTCTTACTATTTTGTTGACTTCTGGTCAACAAAATGAATCATTCCTGAATTGCGAAATCCAGTTCAGGTCAAGTGCAAAACTCACGCGATGAATTACGTGATATGACTAATGCTTCAAACGGAAATATTGATTTTCCCAGGACCAATGTACTCGGTCACACTGAAATTGCCGTATATGTGTACTCTGCAAAACGACACCTATTAGACTATTATACAGAGGTCATAAACTAATAAAACTATACCATTATTTAAAAGAAATGATACATAATTCCGTAACATAATATTGACTAAGAATTGTTCTTCCTTTAGAAATCACAAGTGATTCTAAACTATTAAGTGCTTGACGTTTTAAAACAGTGATGTTTATTCTGAACACGGTTTTCAGAAGGCCATCTGACAGACGCTTTGGATATTCGGAGCTGACGGTCTCTGCTTTTATGGTGGACACAACAAGTTGTTCTCAGCCACTTGTTGTGCCGCGCCTTAACGCTTTAGGACAAGTATTTTATTTGAAACTAGAGAGGTAGGCTGCTTGGAGATATATATGTTAATGAGTAGGTACCTGAAAACCGAATCAAACAAGAAATGACCGAATCGCAAGGAGCGCAATAAACCGAAACTGACTGAAAGTGGTGCAATGAGTAGCTGCAGATTAAAGATTGTTACGCTGACTTTTGCACTGAGGAAATCTTTTTTTTTTTTTTATTGAACGCAAGGTGTCACGATTTTACATGTTCCCCTACATCACTACCTTACCTGGTGTATGGGGCATTATCTTAAATTATTTTGCGTCCTGATCTTTACATGTGTTACCTACACAACACACACACATGCACACAGACACTTATATTCACAATTATTGTGCACAAAGTCGCACTCGCATACAAACCCCAAGATGTTCTAAATTGACTTTAAAAAAAAAAAAAAAATCATGTACCAAAAGTTGACAATAGGGTCCACTTTTTCTTAAACTCGTCACTTCTGTTATTCACTTTGGCGACATATTTTTCCATTGTTTTGTATGATAAAACATAATTTTTATAATAGGTGAGATTTGGGATTTTTGATGCACAACGTGATCTGTATATAACATATTTTCCAAGCAAAATTTGGAAGTTAATAAGATCATCAAAGTTGTTATTTCCTATAAAGACGTCTTTTCGTGTAATTCTAAAATTTGGGTCATAAGTTTGGGTCCATTCCATCAACAGTTTCCAAAAGTGTTCAGTAACTGAACAGTCATAAAATAAGTGCTCAATATGTTCTATTCTCTCATTCCAAAAGGTACATTTATCATTTTCACTTAAATTAATCTTTTTTAGAAAATGGTTTGTGCCAATATTTATATGGAGAAATCTAAAATTAAAGCTAATCAGTTTTGTGTCTTTTGTGTAAAGTTTAGCCAAAACAAAAGAGTTGGTCCATTCATTTGCACCAATTGCACACTCTAGCTGCCTGGACCAAGTTTCATGTTTACCATTTGACTTTTTTTTATCTTGGTTCTTATCAGGTATTTATAGATAAATGTATTCTTTGCTCTTACCCTAAGGAGTGATGTTTTGTCCAAAACTACATGAAAACTATTTCCACTTCAAAACACCTTTTAATTTTCTTTTTCCACAGCACCGAGATCTTTGAGATAAGAGCAAAGTACTGTATGAAATTATTAGTTTGTGTTTTTTATTTTATTTTATCAAAACTTAATAGAGATCCTTGTGCATCAAAAAGATGTTGAATAAGTACAACACCGTTTGTTCTCCACCTTGTGTATGATTGAAAATTATCTACAGTCACTAAATTAAGAATATCTTGAGACAAGTATTCATGGTAATCTTTGTGACAGGAAGTTAATAACCACTTAACCACAGAATCATATATATCACCGCTCTAACTGATCCGATGAGCTGCTATTTTATCATATTGTAGGCCACAAGACAATCAATACTACTTTTTCTCTGATTTATTCTGGAGATTCGCTAATCACTAAAAATGTTACTTGGATTCAATAGAAAGCAATACTAAAACCTAAAGAGAAATAAAAATGATTAATGAGTTCAGCATGTTGCCTTTTTATATACCCTTGTTGCAAAAACTGGTCTATGTGACTATGTTTCATTCTTCATTTGATGACATTTTGTGTTTAAAGTTTACTTCTTTGATAATGTGTATGTTCCAATCATGAAACTTGATAGGTGGATGCGTCTGTTTTGCTATTTGATCCATACAACCAAAGATAGGTCACTACAGCCTACAATTTATATTTACTAATATTGGTTAATTATTGTGTTTTTGATTAAGTCATGCTAGACCTCTATACAAAATGCCCTTTCTGACCAATGCAGATGGAAGTAGGAATACATATGCTTATTCAGTGATATCAGTTCATATTGCATATTGTTATAAGTTTCTATCAGCAGGTTTAGTGTATCGTGCATACAAATAAGTGTAGGAATTAGATGTGTGGACTGCAAACTGGAAGCTTTTCTGTGGTCGCTGTTAAGGCAATTATTGATTCAGAAACTTTGTTTGTACTGCTGTTTTCAATTCAAGGCTGCTCAGTGCAGTAAAATCGGGCCTCTAGAGGTCCACGATGATATAAAATTCTGATGCAGATTTTAAGAACAATGATTTTCACAAGACAATACGAAAACGGCATTAATCTCTGGTGTCTATCAATCCATGATAATACGTCCACTTTTATATCATAAAAACGTTTAATTTGTCTGTCTTTTATGCCTTTTTATAGTAGATTACAGTAGACTGGTAGGTAAGTTTTAGTTGAGTAGGTAGGTACGTCGTTTCGCGGTATGTAACCCCAGTACTGGTTATAAAGTGCCAATTAAAGTTCAACATTTTAAATACGAGATGAAGTTCAGATCTAAAGCTAAGCAACTGCGTAATAGGTTTTATTGGAAAAAGGGTCAATATTTAATTGTCAAGATCTCTTTAGTCTGCATTGTAATTTTACATGATAGTATTTACAATGGCTTATGTTGACTAATAAAAGCTACGTAGAGCTCGGCTATGTAATCATTAACAACACTCCCGTTGTTTGGACGTTGCATATAATACTGCCATTACCACTTTCATTCTTGGGGGTGTATGCGATTTTTTTTTCTCTCTGGTATCTGCAACCAACACAATTTGTACGAGAAATATGTTATGCATCGAACGAGATTGATTTCTGTTTTAAGAAAACATATACTAGATCAATTATATGTCTTATGTACTCAATTTATGGCGGAACTAACTGTCTTTATTGCATTGGAATATATAATCTTCCCCACTCAGGATCGCTCCATTAAACTGTAAGCCATGCCAGAACATTTATATTATTACTGGATTTCGATTATAACACATGACTCTGCTGGAATGTTTAATACAACAGTGATGGGAAATTACGTGATCGCATTGATATGAAGTTTTCTGCTGGTATGTGTTGTTTAACGTCACATCTTTTATTTCGCAAAAAGAACCTTGCAAAAAGTTTCAGCGATAACCATTCACGCTATATTGAGGCTAAGTATTGCTATTGATCCGGGGATCACTCGATTAGTAAAGCTACCGTTTGTTTTTACCTAAACTATATATGTGTATTACTACCAAATCTACACTGAAAACAAAGTATGCATTAACACGATCAGTTTCCGGTGAAATCATGTCTTCATTCATTTTAATAGTCTGTAGTTTCTGCCGATGTAGCCACATACTTCGGCCAGTTCCAAACTTATGAAAGATACGAACAGTGCAGCTTTAATATGACCTTAATCACCATATACTACTTACTTAGTTTATGGGTTTATACCAATTAAATATGATTGTTTAGTTTAACAATCTGATTTCATTTATTGAAGTGAAATGTGTTTTTCCTGTAAAGTATATTGTTAATTTGTGACTTCTAAAGGCTCAAAACTTCCGTATATTACTAACTTTGTTAATCGTTTAAATTTCTCAATAAAGTCAAACAAAAATAGTTGCTTAGGGAGTTTACAAATCCATGATAGTATCATATATTTATCTGTTGGTGGCGAATACTTTGTAAATGACAGATGTTTACAAGTTTCAGTCAGGTCGAATAGAGATTTTTGAAAAATAAGACATGGTACAGGGTCATATAATACTGACCAAGGGTAGCAACTAAATAAGAAAAATGAAAAAGGTGGATAACATTTGTGGCCCTGTGTTGTTTGTTTCTTTTCTTTGTAAATAGTCAAAACAAGTAGAAAGTTGATAGAACAGGGTGAGTGGCTAAGACCTGATATATATATATATATATATATATATATATATATATATATATATATGTGTGTGTGTGTGTGTGTGTGTGTGTGTAGAGAAATACAAATATAACACCAAACTGATCGGAAAGTGTCATCCCTGGATCCTACAGGACATTGCTTTATAACATTAACAATATATATATATATATATATATATATATCTATATATATATATATATATATATATATATATATATATATATATATATATATACATATAAATATACACACACATTAAAATATCATGGCTTTCAAAGTGTTGGTATAAAGCAATTTGATCTACTAATAATGTTGGTATATTAAATGTGATCCGTCCATGGCGTGTAGATACACTTTTAAATATGACTTCAACAGTAGGCTTTAATGCTTCTATATTCGCTAGATCAGAGATGAAATTATACTTATTAATCATTAATGACAAAGGAAAATAACGACAAAAAATATTATAAATACCGGTTTTATATTTCTTTTTAAATTATTTCTTTGCTTGCTGTTATTACTTGTAAAAATATTTGCAATTCTCAAAGACTTCCTCATATCATTACATTCATGTAGCGTATTAGGATGCTTAGTTGTTACGAAAATGTGTGAATTCAACATTCACTATATTTACAAGGGTAATATGGGCAATTTTTGGGCAATTTCCAACTAGAAAAGTAAGTGCGAAAGGTAATTAATAAATACAACTAACTCGCGCTCTAAGCACTGAATGTGAACTACTTTTTTTCTCTTTTCGTTTTATTGTTAATATTATTCACTAAATGGAGCTGACTTATTCAGGAAGTGTGTAACCTTTATGTAAAATTGTATCCCTAAAGAACAGCATACAATTATTTACTATCAGAAGGCGAATTTCTTTGAAAGATACATAACTAACTGATGTTCTCATAAATTGAATAGAAAAAAATAAAAATGTAGCTATTTAAAGTTGCTGCAATTTTTTCATAATTATTATTGTTTAATGTTGCAAAAACCAGGACAGCAAAGTGAGTACTTTTCCTGTAACATTATTGTAACAATTGTACTATACGAATATCACATTTCAACAATGATGAAAAATAAGAATAGTACACTGGGTACTTTCTCATAATCAATATTTAAACACTTTTTTACAGAATAAATGTCGCAGTTGAATAAAGATAATAGTTATTGTACTTTTCAGTGTCAATATTGAAGCAATGTTTACCCTAAAAATATACACCTCAACAACGACTTAAAACTAGGATAGCAAACCGAGTCGTTTTTCATTACCATTGATGGGACATAAGATTACTAGTTCGCGTACCTCTTGGTACCAAGAATAGGGTCATGTACAAAAATGGAGATGAAATCACTCTCAATATTCAACGATTGTGTTTGTTGGATACGCGCTGTACCATATTCAATCAAAGAAAACACTTATTTTTGAAGCAACAAAAATGTAAGAATTTAAGTGTTATACAATAGTCTTTCTAAGATTAGTAATAAAACGTTTGACATATTAGATCCAATATTTTGTTTTCTCGAAGAAGTTAAACAGAGCCGAAAGAAAACAACTAAGCAGAATAAATGCTAGATGAAATAGAGACACGAGATAGAAATGTGAGCAGAAACACTTGCAACGGAGAGAGTCATGTTTATAACGTAGAGAGAAACGCCTAATGCTTGAAAGAGATCGTTTGTTGCAATAAATACAAATTAGGATACTTTCTGCTATACAATCAGACGTTAATTCGTATACATTTACAGGAGGCAATACAAATATTATTATTTTTGTTATTGTTGTTTTGTCCAAAACCAGCGTGACATTAAGCAAATTAATGACATAAAGTTTTTAAAATTGTAATAATTAACGGTGCAGCTTTAACTTCAAGTTTGTCTCAGAAAACATACTCTAGTGCCGAATGTTCAAGATGAAAAAGAAATACAATTGTTTGATTGCTCAACAAAATTTACAGAAATAGTTTACCGTTTGGTAATTGGACATATATTAGATAATATGTTAGACAATCCAATCATACAGTTTGCTCAAAGGTTTTTTACGATAACTAAGTAAATGCTGATGAAATCAATGGCCTTTATTAAAACATCGAAAACTTTAAACCAATAATGGACGAGACTTAAATAGATTCTGCCTCACTGTGTTAACAATAAAAAGGGCTAGGTCAATGTGGAAAACAATGATGACAAATGCATTTTGTATCAATCAATACATACTAAACACTCAATAGGGTTAGGTCTGTACCATCCTTATAGCAAACAAGAAAACTGTTGAATTCTTCATAGATGATTAGATTGTTTGTAGTTTTAAGGTAACAATTGTATAAAAACAAATGGATCATGATGAGAAAACAGTGTCCACAAGTATAACACATCGTGTTATCGAAGCAAACTGAAAAACTGTTATGCACAATGAATAGCTAATACATCATTAGGACAATTACTAGAAATAACGATATGTAACGAATCAAAATGATTAAACTTGTTCTGTCATTTTCTGAAGATAAATGTTATATTAGTGGATACAGTGAATGCATAACCTTACTGATAGCTGTCAGCATTGCGTTGGTAACTAAAACTATAGGTTTGCTCATCTCTACTGATAAACGTAAATAATTCTTTAAAATATCAAATTCTAAATTCAGTTAGAAATGCTGTATATACTAGACATACCTGATATGAATAATACGTGGTGCAATGGTATCTGTCAAATCCAAGATCTGAGTGACTTAGAAAAAAAATTGCAGATTGCACTAGTGCTATAGGTTTCTCTAATCTCGAAAAGGGCATAAACGTACAATGAACTTGTACATCTGCAGGTGCCTCTATGAACAGATTGTACAAAATTGTAAATGATTTCCATTCATGCATGATGAAAAAATAGACACACCAAGAAATACAAATTGTCAAGTTCCCAATGGAACTTTACCAGTAGCTCCTGGTCAACTACATGGAAAAAGCAAGTACTTCAACATCGGTATAAAACACCTAAAACAAGACGAATAAAAACAAATGAAGAGCTATATCCAAAACACTACTTACTATAAAGCAGCAGAAATGTTAAATCCTCTTAACAAATTCAAGGAGCAGACTAATTTAGGGTATCAAGGAAGATTCTTACGGTACACCAAAGAAAAAAAATCATTACTAGCAATGTAGATTATTGATATCTGAAAACGATTTTATATTTCGCTTGGCAATTCAATCACAAAGACGAAAGAGTTGCATACGGTTGATCTATCATATATAACGGGCGTATGTTTCCATAAAGCCTTGCAATACATTTAAGTGCGGCTTTGTTACAAAGTGACAATATTTGTTGCGTTGGAGCAACGGCGTTTTTGATTCTACATTGGATTACTATTCATATACCTCTCCATCGCTTGACTCTAGTGACAAAGCTTTAGGGAGGTCACTCTTGAATCACCAAAGTTAGCTTTGGGTCATACAGTGTGCTATTTATATTATGTAGGTTTAGCTGAGTGAAGCAAAGACTTTCTAATTGCTACTGATATGATATTGTTATGTAATTATTGTAGTGTAGCTACTTATCCTACATTCAGATGTCTGGTGCAAGATCTATTTTTTGTCATTTATTTTTTCATGTACTTTCTAATGCACTTGTGTGTATTCTAATGGAAACAATTGACCCTATCATCAAACTTTTGGTACATTATATATTGTTATCATTCCAAAATAGCTGTATATAACCGGTGAGTTCCATAATCGGCAGTTATATATTAGCATGTTTTAATTCCGTTTTCTCACCGTGTCAATTTTAGTTTGAATTCTACTTAGCTTACATTTAGCTTAATAGCTTCCAAGATAGTTTTGGTCCGGTTATATTTCGAATTATAGAAATTTACCACTTTTAGCATACTGCGACAATTACAGGAACAGAAGAGCGAACGAGTTGACCTCCATTCCTCCGGCTGCCACAACCCGCCAGCCCTATACTGATAGGCGTGATTCGGTCGATGCTGGGAAGGGTCACTTGCAATAAAAAATAAGTTTATTTGATTCGAATGCAACTATTTCGAGTTAATACAGCTTAACCGATGATAATTTGTTTATACATTTACTCCAAGCTAGTGCTAATTATCAGTACGATAGTCTGGGCGTTGTTAAATTTGTAACTAATGCACATGATTTCATTTAAAGGAGATACATTAGGAACCTAATTAGCGTAGTGATATTTTTTGGATTCGTAAACACCACATATTCAGCTCTGAAACGAGTTATCCTATCCCAAGAGCTGCAGGCAGTTAAGGGCTTTTTCACAGAACCAAATGTAACAGTAAAAGGATACCGAATATAACTGCCGTCACCGGGATTCATGTCCAGTTTGTCAGTTTCACAATCATAGGAACATAGCACTTAAATAAAAAGATTCGGCTTAGCTTAGCTTGTTAGTTAAATGACTTAATAGATCTCGAGCTATATGTCAATTTACGTCATTTTTTTAAGCGTGGTCGTGCAAAAGTTTGTCATAAGATCAGATGTACGAATCCACGAACTGGCAAATGCCATAAGAAATATTACGATGGAGCTAGAGGGACAAATTGTGGAGAAAATATGGTAATCTCTCTCTCTCTCTTTCTCTCTCTCTCTCTCTCTCTCTCTCTCTCTCTCTCTCTCTCTCTCTCTCCAGAAATACGAATGGCCTCCAAGGTTAAAACAAACTCATTATTCAGATGGTATTTTATAACAAATCTATTTGACATAGTCAATAAGAGAATAATGTTCAGATGTGACAAGAAGACAGTTTAGTATATTTTACTTTCCACTAAATGTAGTAAATTGAGGAGCCATATGTACTTCCTTGCAAGTCAATTAAATTAACAACCGGCGGGTGGTTATCGATGCAAACTACTCATGTTTCCTTTCTAGTAATACATACAAACACATGCCAAAAAGAAATCACTCACACCACACACTCACTCGCACACACACACATGTCTCTCTTTCTCTTATATATATATATATATATATATATATATATATATATATATATATATATATATATATGTGTGTATATATATTCCAGTGGTGCATTGAGGGAAGATGTGTTCCACAAACGTTGTAATGAAACAAATGACGTCCTATAGAAATGGGTGAGTACATCCTTTTGGAGTTGGGTCCACGGCGGCACTGTTGTTAGCCTGCCAAACACGCGATCATAAGGATGCAGGTTTAAATCCTGGTTAGACTTGGTGGGATAAGCAGCCGTGGAGCGTCCGTTTTCCAAGTACCTTCATTCAAACTGATTATGCATGATAAAACATATCATGTATTGATGTTGCGCTAAAAAGCAAACAAATTCCTTTTAAAAAATCATTCATTAGGAACTGTTTTACTAAATGTATCAATTAAACTTCAATTGTTAACTCGGTTATTAATAAGTGAAATGCAAAAGTTGCAGTCTATTCGATTATACTTGTTCTACACTCTATGTTATTTAAAAGTTTTGTGATGAAAATCTTGCCATTTCATTCGAGCAATCTAGTCGGCAGTTTACTTAACCACTCCTTGTATATTGTAGGTATAAGACGCTACGTGCCACGTCATGCATCTATGAAATTTGAAAAGATCCAGGACTTCCGAGATTGATAATGTAATAAAAATTGCCTCTGTAATTTCGTTCCTGACAACTCATACCAAAATATATTTATGAATCAAAGAAACTTTTATCTTATTTACCGTAATAAAATAGTATCTTTTACATATTGCAAATATATGTTCCACTCACTGCCTAAATCGATTTTTTTTGGGGATCGGTAATCATAGAGACCAAATATAAAGAGCGTGAGGTATTTAATTACTAATATTATTGAAAATGAAAGAATGAATGATACAATTATCAACGAAAATTAGATATTACTTCTTATTTGTATCATTCCATCGTTCAGTTGAAAATGTTGTCGAACATACTTGCATAATATAATTTAACAAGATTTATTCTCTGCAATTCAATCTGATGTAAAATTTAAACACATCCGTGACACATTTCGGTAAATAATTTACAATAACCATATATATATGCAAACATTTTTCTTCTAATTGCACGTAAAAGAAACTTTCCTGTTAAAACTTAATTACTCCTGAAAATACATCTCCTTGTATCCACATATTTAATCCAAAAGCACAACAAGAATTTCCTGCAAAAATCATCCAGAAACAATGGCATATCCTAGAATCTTGTGACACACTAAAGTTAATCCTCCCGAACCAACCAGTAGTAGCTTACCTAAAAGACATCCTAGTCAGAGCGAAGCTAACGCAAATCACAAACCAAGACAACCTAGCAAATCTGGTCCCTGTGGTGATAAAAGGTGCACAACCTGTCAACATATGATAGAGACCAGCACATTCTCTAACACAGCGACGAGCGAACAATTGAACATACATGGTCCCAACAGAACGTGCAAAACTGAGAATGTAGTTTATCTCATCACATGTAAGATCTGTGGCCTTCAGTATGTCGGAGAAACTGAAAATCTATACAATCTATACTAGATTGGATGACAAGGAAGCTGTACAGAAGTCCAGTTGCAGAAGACTTCTCTTCCCCTGGTCATACTTTCCGTGATTTAACAGTGACTGTAATTGTTAACAACCCGAACTGGAGTTCCGAAACCAGGAAAGAAAAAGAATCTTACTGGATATGCCGCCTTAGAACATTGACACAAAGGGGCTTAAATCGTCAAGACTAGAATAATCAACCACACGCAAATAAAATCATCATCTGTTTACAGTCACCACATTTCCAATGAAAGAATTCATTAACTTTGCTCATTAGTTAAAACTCCTTTTTTGTAGTTCTTCCATGTATTATTATTGCTATGGCCATTACTCACCCTACGGAAAATAAATATATCCGGGATATAATCTGCAGTTACAACAATTTACATTAAATAATAGACGGCGAAATGGCTCATCCATTTGTAGGTCAAAACCAATTAATTTAGATTATCAGCAGTCGAGTTGAAGCCAACTAGACGACACATCAGATATGTTCAAGCTGTAATTCTCGTAGAAATAGCTATGTACACTTTTGTAATTTCAACGCTTTTTGTGTTTATTGTTTGTCTTGTCTCTGTTTTGTGTTTGCCTTGTGAAAGACTCGGTGAGAGTCGAAAAAGCTTAGTCTAGTTGAAAACTAGTTGTGCCCTGTTCGTTGTTAGTTTATTGCGTTTATCTTAATCAATCTCTGAAACACGCGATCCCTTGCTGGATACAGTGCACTTGAAAGGACTGTATGGACTGTTAATCGGCATATGACTTGTACTCTTTTTATGTATGTGTATATATTGACATGTTCAAGCTTTAATATATATATATATATATATATATATATATATATATATATATATATATATATATGTATATTACAACATAGTACTACGGACACAACAACTGAAAAAGCGTCGTGCCAATAAAATCACCAGGAACTCACAAACGCATGTCACGTAAATAATCCCGAAACATGCAGCAATACACTACCTCTTTGAAAGCCACGGACAATTGGAACCGGTCTCTCAACATAGTTGAAAGCTGCATGAAAAATAACAGCATAAGTCCTTAACTAATGGACATATTTTGTCACCCATTTTATGAGGTTTCTGTTCAATATGAAAATCTAAATTGACCAAAAACACTTAGGACACTTTTAAATACTCACGGAAAAGGAACACTAGTTCGTGTAGACTGGCTCGTACTTTTTCCCTTTCGACGTATTAAATCATTCAAAACCGACGCGTAGTGTTTTGTCTCTTATTTTATTAGGCAATACACTTAGTTATTAAGAAAACATTTACATGAAAAACATGATGGAATGCATATTGAAAAAGAAAACAAGTAGCACTCCATTGTCTTGTTTACCTTTGTCCTACAACATATTTTAGTATCCTGATCAGCTGCAAGTATAGTTTTTTTATTGAGCGAGATGAAGATATGTTATACAGAAAAAGCCCATTTTATATACATAATATTACCCATTTTGGCTCATTGCGCTTTAAAATTTGTTTGCTATTATTTGTAAGAACTTTAATATTTATCCTAATGGTGATTGAAGATACCTACAAGAGAAGAATTTAACCCATATCATTGACACTAAAACGTATTACTAAGTACGGAGTAAATCGACTGATGAGGCAGACAAATGGTGGAATAGGGGATAGTGGATTCGATGTAGTCATGGGTTCTCTAACAATATTAGAAGAAGAAAAAAAAGATGTATTTATTTCTTTCCACGAGTTAGCAGCAATGGACATATGGAGGAATAGCTCGTCTAAGTCAAAGTATTGGATCGTATATGTTATTTATTTTAGGTACTAAGGCACGACTATTACTCTCTCCGTTTCTTCTGTTCAAGACACAGTTAAAAAGTTGTTCGAAAAATTAATTTATGTGAACAAGATTTTGCCTCTGATGAAAACATCATAATTAGATTCCATAAATATATTTCAGATTAAAAGTTAAGCAAATATATGCAGTTAGTGGTGTAGGTATATTTTTGTTAGCAAGTGATATGGTTTTGAAAATATGTAGCAGAGTACGTGCCAAGAAAAATTTATAAAAGTCACCAATTATTTTAGGAAAAAAGGAACTAAATATTTTGAAAACAACTTGAATATACTTTGGAAACAACTTGACGATCACTTGAAAATAAATTGAAATAACTTTAGCAACTATTTACTAAACCTTTTGTTTCCTTGGAAAGAAATGGAATTTGGTGAGACTGAAACTAAAAACAATTATAAGGTCCCTAAATCACCAGAGAAGGTGACTTCCGAAAAGAAAAACGTTCTTCATATAGTTCAGCTTGGAAGACAACTTAGAAAACATTCACAGTATTAAAACAATTCTACGCAGAAAAGTTAACAAAGAGCAAGGAGAAAATATGGGTAATGGTTGTGAGATGGAATCGAGAAATTCAGACAACATGTATTATTTAAAAGGTGGCATATCCGCCTTAGAAATAGGTGTTAATATATATACTCTCGTCACAACATACAAAAACCACAGCAAAACTGGAAAACTAGAGGTCTGAAGCGAAGCGGTCCTAACGACGAACATTCAGCGAACGAACCTAAATCAACAGCGAAACGCAGTACTGGCAAAAGTAGTTCACGTCCGGTCCTGATATCTAGTGAGATAGTATGCAATAAGTTGAGCCCATTTCAAGACATGTTGTAATGGACGGGACGTCTGTACTTATTTTATTTATTTTTTTGAAGAGGATGTTAAGATAAGTTTTAAATTAGATTCCCCAACTAACATGGGCACAGAAAACGTTATAAAATGTATTATTTCAATTTCTTTGCCTCAGTTCCCAGCAGACATTCTAATACCTAAGGGATACCACCAGACAAGCTAATTAAGTAACTAGTTAGTTTATTTATGCACTGCATAGTTCATAATAAACAGCAGGTAGAATACTACATCTTTTCGACGACCATGGGATTATTTCTTTTTTGTTGAGAAAATATACGAAATTAAAAATCATATAGTTAAAGAGTTATACATTGTGCAACTAGGTGGAAGTTGATATGGCAAATGTTTCAGATGGAATGTCTGCTGCAGCTGCTAGATTAGAAGTGGCAGGAATGGCTACAGATTTTACTATTCCTCCAACTTTTACAGAGTAGGGTGCAACTTTACCACAGTATATTGCAAAAACTTTGAAAGACAAGCTAGTATAAAATAATGCCATGAAACACAGATTGTAACCTTAGCTAGCAATTTGAACACTGTCAAAGAAATGGTGAGTAAAGCAACAATCGATAACGAAATCATTTACGATGAATTTAATATGATAGTTTATGAGTGAAACAAATGATTCATTGCCAGGACTGGATATAATTCTTGCTGCTTAAATGGAAAGCAGAGGAGCTGTGAAGCCTTTTTATAACTGCTGAAGGACAGTCTGTGAGAGAAATATATATAATTTTTCAACCCTATAGACCAGAGAGATGGAAAGATATACACGAAGCACGGAGTGACGTCATACACAGAAACTGATGACGTCAAAAATGGGAGTCAGTGAGCCAGACTCATACTATACGCTCGCACTATTTTGGATACCATGCCCGCATGGCTCTCAAGTCCCTCTCCATGTTCATTTCCCGTATGGCTCTATACCGCCCCACAATGTTATCCTACGAGCTAATGCTAATTCCCGTATGGCTCTCAGTCGCCCCACTATACCACTAATAGGTTTTGATTAAACAGGGGAATGCTTGATAACATTAACATAATTTTTACATACGAATAAATTCGTACTCTACGGAGATTCTATAACTTATCAAGAATTCTCCTGTAGAATCCAGGGATAGCACTTTCCGCTCTGTTTGGTGTATACTTGTAATTCTCCATAATAACTTCTATATACCTTGATTTCTGTAATAGGAATCCAGATGGTCTGTGTACTTAGATGAGAATTAATTATTGGGTCGACATGCGGGTGTGTATGCTACGCACGAATGCCTATAACAGCGACTTTGTAGCATCATTTTTGCATGGTCGAGATGGTATAGGGGTTGGTGCTTACAGGAGAAGCGATTGGTGCCTTAACCCGCTAATCCGAACCTGGTGTAAGTGTACACCGAAATTTAAGGAATTCAATTATATTTATGAAAGTTGTAAATTCCCGTTCATGTCATTTACATAGCGATTTTTTTGCGAAGGAACTTTTCTTTTAGAGCAAAATTCATTTGTTCGTTAGCAAACCGTCTTTTCACGAAGAATTGTCTAGCTGATACTGCCAAAATATTAACGACGAAAGAGTGACCAGTTTTGCATGAAAATAGTGTTTACCCTGGCCAGTTAAAATAAGTTACTATTAGGTGAAAGGCTGAAAAAGTTTTTTTTTAAAGAAAACGATGTTATAATAGCTACTGTAGCCACTGCAATATTTATGACAATATAAATTATTTCTCTGCTTATTGCAACTGTAGAATGGGGTGGTGGTTGAACAAGTGGTGGCAGTGCTCCATCAGTAGGCAAATCTGATTTATTCATTTACAAAATTAAAAACAAGATTTAATAAAAATTGGTTGTTATTTTTTTCAAGTTAGCCAAATACACAACTGAAGAATTGTCTGAGTCATTGGCAGTGCAATAAGATAACTTTTGAAAACAGCTTGACATGTTGCTCCTTTCTTAGCGCAGCTTATTATTTTAATATTTTGTTTGTTTGCATAAGTGGTTTTATTTTATTTCCATTTTTGATTGGTAATGTAAGCAAAGCATGTAATATAATTAGAAGTACATAAACTATTTCGAGGAGTAAACCATAGCTACTCGTTCACACATTAGTATCAATATAAATATAGTTTTGTTTATGATAAATATTAGGGGTTTCTTTTGGTCGGTTCTAAACTGGACTTTGTCCACACTTCATGATTGATTTGTGTCATCTAAACATCCGAGTATTGGAAAGTGAAGTGGACGTGTAAGGAAGGCACAGTATCAGTAGCAGATGTGCTATTCACAGGCTCGGCAATTCGTACAGAAGGAACGGCATCGCCGGAGGCGTTGTGTTCCAGAGGATCTTCATCATAATCCTTCTTCTCTGCCTTATTGCAATTCGCTTTGTCTTCATATCTATCATCTACAATTTCTCTTCATACTGCCACATATTGTTTATCAGCCTTTGAAATACCATCTTTACTAAATCGATAATGATGGAAGGGTGTAATCCAAGTTTAAATGCTTCTTTGGATTTTTACAAATTGTTGTTGTACCCAAAGATTCTTGCCATTTTCGTAATTATGTTACTCCGTAACAAAAAGATACCATATCACCACCAAATGCATGGGCCAAATTCTCTTATGAAGCTGATATATACTTATAATTTAACTCGTTTCTTTCATATTTTGTCATAAATGTATTTGAACTGCACACCTCAATTTAATTCACTAAAGATATAAAGATGTCTTAAATAGTCTTCTTTGTTGGTCATTTAAACAAATAAAACTATCCAGACAATACATTAAGCCTGATAAATTTGTCTTTGGTGTTACAAACAAAGCAGGACGACGAACATGTGCTTTATTTTCAGCAATTTGCAAAAAAGTTTGAATCCTTTCAAAAGTATCATTTTTTTTTTTTGATTTGTGTGAAATATTTCCGTCCTATCGATGATTCTGCTAAAACTGTTCAATAACTGAGTTTCCATGTGCTGTTTTAAATTGGTCTTTGTCCTCTAGAAATACTGTATATGCTTTTGTTGAATCGTTGTAGATTAACCATGTAGCGTGTACAAGAGCGTCAAGGTGCACTGTAAATTTAGCCGAATACAAATTTGTATATTTACTTACATCGAACACGCAATTTATTCCTTCCTCATACTGCACTATTTCAACCATCTTGCTGTAAATCTGCATCTTTTTAAAGCATTGAGGGATATCTTTTTATATTTCAAATCAACAAATTAAACTCTTGTATTAACGTGTATGTTATTTTTCAAAACAACTAGCTTTGAAAATATTTTAATTCATCCACACTTTAAGACAAAGAGGCTTTACTTCTAGACACTGGCATTGTTGCTTTCATTATAAACTCGTGAAACATTTATTTCGCCTCTCTGAATACTGTTCAGTTCGGTACAATATAGCTGCCATTATTTATCATGTGCAAATACATGATATAATATTGTGCTTGCTAATTGTCTTCATAGTCTGACTTGTCTAGTAACTTTACAAATGTGTGACATACTCAGGACTGATTGTTCTATTAATTATCAGAGTAATTGATATATTGAGAGAACTGGAATTTGAATTGATACCCATGCGATATCAAAAAGTACTATGGTTAAATTTTACCATGGTTTAGTTTTGTTAATATATCAACTACTCGTTTACATACAGTAAATTTTAAATCGAATGTAATTAAGTCGTATAATTATAAACACTCTACGTGAAGAAGGGACGACATAGTTTATGTAGATGAGGAATCTCGTGATTATTGACTTTTAGTTGGCTTCATTTTCAAGCACCTTGGAATTTTATAATTATTGATCTAAGGATCTATTTGATTTACTTCAGTGTTTCTTGTAAATAATGTTGTTGTTTTGGGGTATAATTTAATGAAATTTTTACCAAATAATTGGCATTTGTTCTAGACAAAATCTTGTTTTCCAACATTAAGAGGAGCTTTAATTTCCAACGCAACCTTGCACTTTTGTCCTCACTTTACAATTTAATTTCCAACGCAACCTTGTACTTTGTCCTCACTTCATAAGGAATAAATGGTCAAGAGGAGTTTCATAATCACCTGTTACATATTTTTTTATTATATGGTTACCGCAGTGTATCATATAAGGTCCTCTTAGCTAACGTAACACCCAAAAATAGGACACATAGACGGAGATATAGGCAGACAGACATATAGATGCAAGCATAAGCTTGTAAGCAAACACTTTCTCAAACAGATAAATACACAAACGTATATACGCAGTTTAATATGCATATAAACAGTGGATAGAAATCTAGGAGCTCTTCGATTGATTTTATGTGTGTCTGTATGTATGACTGATATATATATATATATATATATATATATATATATATATATATATATATATATATATATATATATATATATATATATATATATATATATACCAAGTCTGTATCGAATGTCAAATAACAAAGTATTTCTGAGTTTCCATCCGTCGGTGGATTCTGAATATAAACAACTGAAAGGTGACGTCAAATAAACAATCTAACGTCAAAGCATAAATGTCATTTTCGCTAGACATTTCAAGACAATTCACATTGATAATTAAGTTCCTTTGATCCAGAATGATTCTTTCACCAACCTATACGATTTTTAACCACACATTTTCTCAAAACGTATCTATTAATAATCACACAAAGTGTATTTATTTGTATTAAAATGCTTTGTAATAGGATCATTATCTGTTCTAGTTCTAATTTTAGAAAGGCTTGACTGTGTTCTTTCGTATAAAGAGTCTACTGTTTGGCCAACATAGGCCGTTTTTCTACACTTCTTACAGAAAACCGAGTAAATAAGTCCTACTGATTGACAATCTGTATATACCTTGGATTTTTATTTCCTTCCCGTTCGTCCCGTAGAAATGGCTGGATTTCATCACATTTTTACATACTGCACAATCTTTACCACAGGGTTCACATATATTTTCCTTTTTGGTTTGAAATTGTAGATCCTGTTTCTTGTGGACTAAAATGTCTCTCAGGTTCTTTTCTCGCTTGTTTGAAAGATACAATTGGTGGATTTGAGAAGATTTCCTTTAGTCGCTCTGACAGATGAAGAGTTCGTAGGTATTTCTTTAATATTTCATGCATATTCGGTTGTCCTTGAGAAAATGTTACAACAATTGATACACGGTCAATTTTCACTTTAGATTTGTTTATCCAACGTATCAACCTTTTGTATTTATTTCTCTGTTAATTGCAAATTACGTATTATTTCCTCCCGATGTTTCCTGCAATCTTCATCTTCCAAGCAAATTAATTTTATTCGTATTCCGAGTCCGTGGGGTATTGCACGTTTCATAGCTTTTGGATGACTTGATTTAATATGAAGATACATATGCTTATCGGTGGGTTTGATGTACAGGTTTGTTTTGATGTAGCCCTTTATTAGGAATGTCAGTGTCCAGAAATTGTTGTGTTTTTTAGCGCATCTCTACTTGAATACTCTGCTGTATTCACTAGCCTGTAAACTTCCTTGAGTTCATCAAGTCCATCGATCCAATCACCCCAAATATCATCTACTAATCGCCAATATGTTGAAACAATTTGTCTTCCCATTCTCCCATGTATGTACTCGCATAATTCATTCCTATGTGTGATCCCATCGCTGTGCCCTCAGTTTGCAAATACGGAAGGTAAAGCTATTATTTTCCCAAAACCGTATCTAGCAACTCTAGGACTCAATCCGTGGGGACCGTTTGACAACTGCGGGACTCCAGCACCTTTTCACATGCGTCACGCTCCCTTTTTCTCGGATATAATGCTTTGATATCGAAGCAGAATAATATGGTATGTTCTGGTAGCAGCTGTCCCTATTTTCAATTCAGTGATCACTCATGCTCAAATGTGGTAGGAACTGTTTGAAAAGACCACCCCAGTCTAAAGAAAATGGTTGCTGCCATTAAGAAAGATAAAGTCATTTTACAATATCTAGCAGACCAGATTATTGAGAGTAATATGGATGTTTAAGAGTTTTTGTCTAAAATCAGCTGTATTGTTGCTATAATCGCCTGAGCATTAGCAATTGTAACCACTCACCTATGTGTATACTTTTTTTCAAATTAAAAACACTACAGCTGCATATGTTCTATTGCAAAAAAAACAACAAAAACAACAACAAGAAACTTTATCGCAGGGACTGTCTTTACCATCTATGCCTTTGTTTGATTACACTATAACAGAGAGTATGTCTATCTTTGTCAAACGTAGATTTAGGCACACGTTGGCAAGGACATTTACATATATATTAGGATCCATTTTATGTTTCAGTATTGGGTTTCAGTTTTGGAACTGGAAAAAGAATAGTTACAAAAAACATTCTTACAAATGAAAATCACCAGTGGGAAAGATCAGTGGCGGATCCCCTGAAGCTCCTGCATTCTAAGCGTTTCCAGGGCATAGTTTTAACGATATAACCGTTAAGAAAACTTTCTCTAGGGAACGTTCCAGTTGTTTTGCGCTCGTATTTGAGGGAGAAGGAGGAGGAGGGGGCGTCAGCTTCGCACCTGAAGATTGTCAGATCATTAAATTGGAAGAGCTTAAATTATGTACATCATTTTGACAAATCAGCTGGTTCAAGTATATTAGAAGTTTTTATATCAAAGACATTAAATACATATTTTCAAGTTGAATGGAAAAAGTTTACTCTTACAAATACTCTCACATTTCAAATAGTCTAGGTATCAATTACTTTCAGTTTTAACATGCTGAAATCTTTACATCTGATACAAATTTTAAATCAACTATTTTGTGTTTATTCCATTTTAGACACCAAAACAATTCTGCACTTTTGAAAATGGTCGATACTCCAAGCGAAAATAAAGAGGACTCTGACCACATGTTCTATCCTTCATTTTGCAAGACTTAGTCATTTTCTTAAGTTTTGAATGTAAAAACAAGGTATTATATTTGTACAGTTTTCATTATTTTTCATGCAGTCAATTATTACTATGTACTTTATTTTGAAAACAGTTCACATTGAATGACATGTCGCATTGTGCTGCTCAGTTATCCAAGTTAAGTAAATCCTTTTGCAACCGTATATGTTCTTCATGGAAATGTATGTTCCTGTAAAGAAGGCAGTCGTCTGAGACGAACAGTTAAACTAGCTGTTAGAGGTAAGTCATTCATTTGGCGTAAAAAACCAACGAGGAGAATTCTCCGTCAGTTACGACATGCATTGCTGTGCTTGGTTTGCATTTATCAGATTACATAAAATTACTTTAACATCCTGAGAACTATTGAGGGAAACGTTGCTTCACACAAAGGTAAAGAAAAAAAGGTCGAACATCCCGCAATTCTGCCCGATACTCTGAAATTTGAATAATTATTGAAGTAAAATATAAAGATATTGGCATGTATAAGTTCATATACACTTGTGCTGTGTAAACACCCATCTCTCTAACGAATCTTTGATCATCAAAAGATAGGACAAAACTATGAAACATATTACAGGAGATGTGCTATCTCGCGAGTGTTAACAATAAATCGACCTGTTTTTACCTTAAATAACCATATCCTTCAGCAAGTCACCGAAAATTATCATCTTGGCATCTTATTATCTCAGAACCTAAAGTAGAAATCCCACATTCTGAAAACCACTAAAAGGTCAACTCAGCAGTGTCATTAATGCGCAGGAACCTCCGTTTCTGTTAATAGAAATGCATACGTTCAGCATATATTTCCCTTGTGCGTTCAGTACTGGAATATAGTGCAGCCATTTGGGACCCTTACACCGAAACTGATATTGAAATATTAGAAAGGGTTCAGCGTTAATCAGCCAGATTTATAACAATGGACTATATATATATCATGAAGAGGGATGCATCGCCAGTCTAATGCAAAGGATTGGCCTTCTATCCCTGCAACAACGCTGGAAAATTAACAGACTATTTTTATTCTACAACATGGCCAAGGTGTTAGTTCCAGCATTATCAGCAGAAAATTCTTTGATCATCATCAAACGTAAACATCAAATATAGACCATAAATTACTCAGATTACTTAGATTACTAACAAAAGTATTATTTGAGACAAAATAACGATCGATGCTTCAAAGCCAAACATGGTAAAACTGCACAGCTAAACAATTCATTATTCGTGAAAACATTCCAATGGAATCATCAGGATAATCGTGTTGTGCATGCGAATACAGTTAATTTATACTTTTTATGTTATACTAACTGTAGTGTAACAAATTCTTTCTCCCGGTTTCTTTATGACGAAAACGCCCTTCACCATACCATATACAGACTTTCATGAAAACTGATATAGACATTAAAAAGGCACGTATTTGTTAATAATGAAATTGACACTCCTTATGAAAAAAGCTTAACTATTTTCGTAAAAAAGATTCGACGTGTAAAGGCATTGTTTTCGTGAAGACATTTACATTCTTCATGAAGGGTTTACTATTTCGACGAAAACGTTACTTTCGTGACAAATTTTACAATCTACTTTATACATGACAAATAAAAACCCTTCGTGAAGATTTAACTTTTTCATGAAGATTGTTTACAATTTTTGTTATGAAGATTTACCAGTTTATGTGAAGATACCACTTTTTTTCCACGAAAAAATCAGTCTTCGTGTAGGTTGTATCAAGGTCGCTCATGTCATTATACACGCCAAGACTTGAAGGGAACTCTCATGGGTTGATAAGAAAGAAAGACAAATACAGATCGGTTACCTAACCAATAATTAGGCAAGATAAAAAGGAGTCACCTAGGTCTAGTACCCTGTAAAATAAAAGTCATCCCCCAACTTCCACCAACTACATGAATGGCTGTCCAACATTTATTGATATACTATTCACACGAACCTGAGGCTAAGCCACCGAGATCTACAACCTGGATTAGACAGGTAAGCAGATGCGATACTATATTTGTAGATAGGTTCTGGTTCGATATATATAGTGCTGGCGGGGTTAGGGTGCTTGGTTCATGACAAAGGTGTATAGTAAATTTTCACGAAAAGAAACTTATTTCTTCAAGTAAATTGCAACCTCTTCACGAAACGAGTAACACTTTCTTGTAAAGGTTCAATATTCGTGAACTGTAAAGAATGTGATTTTTCATGAAAACTGGAAGTCTTCGTGAAGATACGCGACTTTTCGTTAAGAAAAAGGACCCATCAGAACAATTCTTTAAATTTTTTTTATTTTTCATTCTGTAAACAATTATCACGCTTTTGACATGTTCGGACAAAGTTCACACTTTTTTCGTGATAAAGTTGCCATTTTTTATTCAAGATCTTGGCACTAGTGGGTTCATAAATCTCCGTGAAAAACATCAGCTTCTTGGAGAGAATAAATGTTTATGCAAGAGTTCACATCCATATCCTGTACATCTACTTGCATATTACTACTTTCTTCACCTTTTGGTGGGAATTATTAGTTGAAACTGGAATCGTAACAAACATTGATACATACTCCAACCTTCGAATCTGAGAATTACTCTAGGATTCATTTCCGCCTAGACAATATATCGAATATATCTTAGAAATATTCCTACATTTTTTGAAAGACGAGATGCAAATAGATTTTTAAATGAAACATGTACATGCAGTCAAATGAACTCAGCTTATGTCTTTCATATATGTACTTCTGTAATGCTACTACCAGTATTTTAGATTTATTTTCAAGTCAAGGAACAAACAAATGCCTACATGTAACCTGAAAAAAAATATATGCGCAAAAACTTACACGAGTCTTTTCTTTCACCCTCTGTTGCCTTCTTCCTAGGAAGAGGGCTTTTACGATCATCAGCAAACAGGAAAAAAACGGGCTTTAGAGAATTACATACTTTGATTGGATAAAATGGTATGTTTTCTGGTAGAATATTTATTTATTTGTTTATTTATTTATCAATATATTTATTTATTTTTTCTTCTAAACTTACCCTCAAGCACCTACACCAGCTGCATGCCAATTTACATTCCCCAATTTATGTAATGGGTTGTTATTGGTTTTTCCTCTATTCTTTAGAACATGTGTTGTCAGGGGGTAGCAATGAAGCTAAATAAGAAGTGAAACTTAAAGAACGAGCCAAGCTTGATATTGTATGGCCGCTCAATATCCTCGTGATGCTCGCAATCTGCTCCCAATTCACAGACTTTGCATTGAATAGTTCTTACGTTGTTTTAAAGGTTCTTCAGATGTTACATTAACATTTGAAATGGCATGCTCGAGGATTTGTACCATTGCTTCAGTCATTTTATTAAACCTAAAAAGAGTGCTGTCAACCTCACAACATGTACTAAAACTTAAGCAAGTTTAGTTTTTATAAAAGAAGTTATCGTGAAGTTAGAATGAAAACTGTAAATGTCTTCCCCGTATCAAGTCAAAGCACAAAGATTCTCCACAAACCTTCTGCAGTAAAACCCGGTTATTACCGTGTACATCAGTGGGTTTCAATCTGGCACCTAATTGGTTCAACTATTACGACAATAAGCTATTTTGCTTGTATAGACCTTCCTATTACGGTTTTAAAGGGCGCGACCATATTTACATCACGAGACATTCAGCCAATATGGTAAAGATATCGCCCAGCGCTCGATACCACAGAAACTGTGTTCGCACACATTTAGTGTTAATTAATTTGCACAGAAGAAAACGAACTAATCAGATGAAATTATATAGTAAAAGCACCAGATTGTAGCAACATTAAAACTTTTGTGTTGAAAAGGGTATTCTAAAGTTTCTATGTTGTTGTAACGTAGTCCTTTTCCCCTTTAATTGTAACGTAGTCCTTTTCCCCTTTAATTGTAACGTAGTCCTTTTCCCCTTTAATTGTAACCTAGTCCTTTTCCCCTTTAATTGTAACGAAGTCATTTTCCCCTTTAATTGTAACGTACTCCTTTTCCCTCTTTAATTTTATTTCATAAGCTGTGTTATTAGTTTAGTTATATGACGAGTCAGTAATTCATGAAATTATTTTTCTTTTCTCAAATAAATAAATAAATAAGTAAATGCTATCACTTTCATCATGGCCGAATTTTAGTATGTTTGGACATTTTAAATATAAACGATACCGTTTACTACAAACAGAAATGTTTATCACAACGAAATGAAAGAAAGAAAACAAATCACAAAAAGAAGCGCAAGTTTGCATGATCCTTCCTCTCTTCTATCGAATTCATTTATTAAATTCGGAATCGTAATAGATCACGATTTACTTATCATAAACAGCATGAAATAAAAACGCAATTGTTCCCACCAAATTAGTTATATGACAAAATTGCAAAGTTCGGCTGATATTTCAAGGAATTTTTCAAAAATACTGTATTCTAATAAGTCAACGTTTCAATCTGAAAGAAAAGGAATCATGATGCCACATATAGAGCATTATTTTCTTAGTTTGTGACGATATATCAAAGAGGTAAAAAAAAAGCCCGAAACAAACCAAACGCAAACAACAAACCATCAAATGTTTGAACTGCGTGATTTTTCGACCACTGCGCCATTTCAATCCTTTTTTAGATAATGTATCTGTAACAGGATAAAACCGGATGAAATAGGATCTACCGAACACACATAACAAAGGCACGCGAATGAGATGTTTCTTTATAATGCAAATTAATGATAATTGAGTCTCTGACACTCTAGCTCATTACTTCCATCTTTCACAAACTAAACTGTAACGACTGAAAACCTTTCCTTACACATGCACACAAAGTTCATCAACCGATATAACAAATGGTATCCTTCATCAACGTATAGAAAAACTTTATTGTTTTCGTATAAGGCCATTAGCACAAGTACAAAATTATACAATGAAGAAAATATATAATTGGGGTGGACATACATTGGTAATTTCTACAGTATGGTGGTAAGTCATATAATCACTTACATATGACAGAATATACATAATTATTGTAAAGTATTTTTCCTTAGCGTGAAGGCAAAATATATAAACTGTGCTGTTTTTCTGATTACCTCATCAGATTTAGTACAAAGTAAATTGCAAAATATTTCATAAGACGGGTATTTGTAATAGTACTTTGCAAGAAACTTAAATTTAAATTCTGAGTATTTTGGAGATTTTAATAGAAAATGAAATTCATCTTCAATTTCTCCGCTGTCACATAAATAACATACTCTACGTGCCCTATTAACATTTTTTTGTTTACCAGTAACTATATGAATAGGAAGTTCACCTAATCTAAGGAGAGTGTATAACCGTCTTATTTCGTTATTTTCAACAACATATAAGTATTTTTCACATTCTATAAGACTTTTATAATTCCTATAATTCTTTAAAAGGGTTGATCCATTTACTTCTTCGTGTCATTCTTGCAAGTTACAATTCATTAACCGTTGTCTAAATTCCACAATAAATAAATCAACATCGCCAATATCCTGTGATATCCACACAAAACGAAACCCATATTTACAAAGTAGCTGTCTAGTTTAAGCTGCTCAAGTTGTTTTTTCGCTATCATCCAGTGCCTTTAACAACATGTAACATTTCCTGTGATATGTATAGCTAGGCATATGCAACAATTTACACCAATATTGTATACATCTAACATAATAGTCAATGTACATATTATAACGTCTACATTCACCAAGAGCTCCCATATTTGAAGATTGTCTTCCAAGAGACAAATGCAATTTACAGAACTGTTGACGGAATTTCTCTACAGATTTTCTATTTTTGTATTCCCAAATCTCTGATGAATAGAGGAGAATGGGGTTAATACGAACATTAACTAATATGAACACAATGTTCGATGATGGAGTTTTCTTACTAATGTCTTGACTGGAATTAAAGCTTTATAAACTTATATAACAAGTCTTTCAATTGCTTTTGACCAATTCAATCTGCTAGAAAACATTACTCCCAAATATTTGTAATAAAGTTAAATTTTTATATTCTCATTACAATAAGTCCACTTTTCAGGCTTCTGAATAATTATATTTGTCTTATCCATGTTTACAGTAAGACCCCATTTTACACAAAAGAGCTCCAGTGTGTCCATCTTTCTTTGTAATTCAAAAACAGTATCAGCAAAAATACACAAGTCTTCAGCATAAAGTAACAGAATCATATTTTGTGATTCATTGTCAACAAAGACTCCAGTTCCACCATTTTCATTCATTATTGGCAATAAATCATTTAAAAACAAGAATAAAAGGAGAGGACTTAATATGCAACCTTGTCTCACTCCAAGCTTACATTCAAAATATTCACTTAGTTGATCTTGAGGAGTCTTTACAGTTGAATATATATTTGTTTAAACCAGCAAGCATCCTACTATGTTCACCGTTTTGTAATAATGCATACCACAGCATCTCTATATCCACTGTTTCAAATGCCTTTTTACAATCGACATATAAGCAATAGAATCTTCCTCTTTTTTTCGAAAGATATTTCTGTACCACAGATTGAATCATAAGAGTATTATTTACTGTCGAATAGCCAGCCCGGAATCCGGTCTGTTCTTCAGGTATCTTATCATAGTTGGTGGCCCAAGTATTAAGTCTTTCATTTCAAATTGTAGTAAATAATTTGCTACAAGTATCTAGTAAAGTTATTCGTCTATAATTGTTTACATCACAAGGGTTGCCTTTCTTAAAAAAGTGGTATAATTAAACCCTTTCTCCATCTATCAGGGGACAAACTAAAAATATCCAAAAAATTAAAACTTTCCATGATATACCAGTAACCTCTTTTGCTCACTTGTCACTGAATTCATCCAAGGGCGTGATTCGCTGCCGTGACTTGGCGGGAGTCGGAAACACAGAAATCATCGAAGGCATGAAGAACCAAGGTGTCACTGATATCCGACGAATCCGTATCAAACGTGGCCAAAATTTGCAGGACACCAACACTATCATACTTACCTTCAACACACCAACACTACCCAAAGTAGTAAAAGTTGGATTTTTGCAGGTCAAAGTAGAGATATGCATCCCAAATCCACTTCGAGGTTTCAAATGTCAGAAGTACGGTCACCACGAAGACAGATGCTCCAAAAGCCCCGTGTGTGGCCGATGCGGCGATTCTTCACATCGAGAACCTGACTGTAAAGCCACCCCACACTGTATAAACTGCGGAAAAGACCATCACGCTAACTCGAAGGACTGCGAAACCTGGAAACGAGAGAAGGAAGTTCAAAAGGTGAAATACACCTCAAATATCCCCTTTCCAGAGGCCAGAAAGATAGTAGAATCTAGAACATCACTACATGGCCCAACCTTCTCAGCCATAGTAAAATCCAGTCAGAAGATAACAAAGGATGCACAGACACAAAAAAGTTTACCTGATGCAGCAACACCCGCAAATATCCCTCACTATAAACCTCAGAAAAATACTATCTCCACACAGACAACATTCCATAATGCTCCAACACCAAAATCACCAAAAAATAAAAACAAACTGAACCCTAACAGGCAACACAAGGGGTCCGATGACCCTATTAAGCTGCATAATAGGTTTGGCGACTTTGAGGACATGGATGCAGAAGAAACTGCTCCATGTTCTCAGGGCAGCTCCAGACCTACAAACAAAAAATTTAACCCCTTACTTCCTCCTGATAAATAAGCACATAGAAGTGTTCTCTCCAAAAGGTCTAACCTAATTACTACACCATCCCTAATTTAATTTCATAATGAAGAACACCATCTTACAATGGAATTGTCGAGGACTTACAACCAACTACAATTATATTCTTCTGCTTTTAAGTGAACAAGATCCTGCAGTAGTATGACTGCAGGAAACATTTCTAAAAGAGACGGACAACATTACACTTAAAAATTACTCCCTTTTTAACACCCACTCAAAAAATGTTGATCGCGCCTCAGGAGGAGCTTCCGTTGTTGTGAACAATAGGGCCCCTCATCACGTCATTTCTTTAAATACAAATCTACAAGCCATTGCTGTAAGTGTCACTCTACATCGAGTGATTACTTTTTGTTCTATTTATATACCACCAAACACCAAATTACTACCAAATGACTTGGATAACCTCGTACAACAGCTGCCCACCCCCTTTGTTCTCCTTGGGGATTTCAATGCCCATAAAATTTTATGGGGATCAAATTACATAAATGACAGAGGAAAAAAAGTAGAAGATTTCATTTCTCGACACGATTTGTGTCTATATAACACGAAATCACCGACATATTTGCATCCAGGAACAGGTACATACACCTGCGTCGATCTGTCAATTTGTTCTCCTTCGCTGCTTTTAGATTATGATTGGAAGGTCGCTGATGACCTTCACAGCAGTGACCACTTCCCAATCTCTCTTATGAATATTAACTCTACCATCGATGAGCAAATTCCACACTGGAATTTAAAGAAGGCCGACTGGGCCAAGTTTGAAACATTATGTATAACTAGACTTAACAGAGATGCCTTTTTAAACGTTAATGACCCTATTCAACATTTTACATCTATTTTAATCGAGATTGCAGAAGAATCCATTCCTAAGTCCTCACTGAACCCTAAAAGAACACAAAAACCATGGTTCACTAAAGAATGTAAAGAAGCCATTAGACAACGCAGAGAAGCATTGAGAAAATTTACGAACCGCCCGACGCCCGAAAATTTAAGTACATACCGTATATTCCGGGCTAAAGCTCGTCGCACGGTTAAAGAATGTAAAAGATCATCATGGATAAAATATGTTTCTACTCTAAACTCTCGTTCCTCTATAAAGAAAGTATGGGACATAGTCAGGAAAATAAATGGAAAGGGAAACACAACTCTTTCCGACATCTAAAAGTAAACAATAACAACTTCCATTTCAAACATGACATAGCTAATATACTTGCTGATAGCTTTTCAAAAAATTCACCATCAGCTAATTATTCATCAGATTTTCGAAAAATAAAAAGTCAAAAAGAAAAAATACCTTTAAAATTCACATCCAGCAATTCAGAAAGTTATAATCAACCGTTTTCACTTTTAGAGCTTATGGAAGCTTTGAACAAGGCCCATGATACATCCGCTGGGCCTGATGAAATACATTACCAGTTTTTGAAACATCTACCAGAACCATCATTAATCGTTCTTTTGGAAATTTTCAATGATGTATGGATCACTGGCAATGTACCACAAATTTGGAAAGAAGCAACAGTAATACCTATTCCCAAACCAGGTAAGGATAGCACAGATCCTACCAACTATCGTCCCATTGCGCTGACGAGCTGTGTCTGTAAAACAATGGAACGAATAATCAACACTCGGCTTGTTTGGTATTTGGAAACTAATAAGTTAATATCTCCTTTCCAAAGTGGCTTTAGATATGGCCGTAGTACCAATGATCATCTGGTTAGACTAGAAACATTTATTCGCGATGCTTTTATCAAGAAGGAACACTTAGTAGCTGTTTTCTTCGATCTAGAAAAGGCCTATGATACAACATGGAAGTACGGAATAATGAATGACCTGCACAATCTGGGTTTAAAAGGCCGTCTGCCATCTTTTATATCGAACTTTCTCTCAAAGAGAATTTAAGGTACGAGTGGGTTCCACCCTCTCAGATATGTACGAACAAGAAATGGGTGTGCCCCAGGGCAGTATTTTATCTGTAACACTTTTCAACATCAAAATTAATAGCATTACTAAGTGTTTGGCTCCTGGTCTGGATTGCTCCCTGTATGTTGATGATTTCCTAATATGCTATCGATCCAAGCACATGAATACAATTGAAAGACAACTGCAACAAAATATAAACAAGATTCAAAATTGGGCCAATGCCAACGGTTTCAAATTCTCAAAATCGAAAACAGTATGCATGCATTTCTGTCAGTTACGAATACATCATGATGAACCTAAACTCACACTGGACGGAACACCTATACCAGTTGTGGAGGAAACAAAGTTTTTAGGTATTATCTTCGACAGAAAACTCACCTTTATTCCACACATAAAGAACTTGAAAGCTAAATGCTTGAAATCGCTAGATCTACTCAAAGTAGTAGCGCACACTTACTGGGGCGCTGATAGAAAATCATTCTAAATTTATATAGAACTTTTATTCGATCCAAACTAGACTAGGGTTGTGTTGTTTACGGTTCAGCTAGAAAATCATACTTAAAGACGCTTGACCCAATTCACCACCAAGGAATAAGACTCGCTCTGGGAGCATTTAGGACATCCCCATGTGAAAGCCTTTTGGCTGAAGCAAATGAGCCACCACTATCACATCGTAGAGAAATGCTGTCTCTACAATATGCCCTCAAATTAAAATCGAACCCTTTGAATCCTACTTTTTCGGCTGTATTTCAACCAAAATACAAAACATTATACGAAAACAAACCAAATGTCATACCTACCTTTAGCATTAGAATATCACCCAGCCTTGACAATACAAAAGTTGACCTTTCTAAAATACAGAAGATGTCCATTTCTGAAACACCTCCCTGGCTACTTAAACAACCAACAGTACTTTTTACACTACACGACGGCAAGAAATCGGAGACAAACCCTTCCATCTTTCATAACACTTACCACGAACTCCTTACCGAATTTAATAACTACACAAGAATTTACACTGATGGGTCCAAGGATAAGGAAAAGGCTGCTGCAGCCTTCGTTAGTGGAAATCACACTACAAAAGTTTGTTTGCCAGACGGTGCCTCGATTTTTTCGGCCGAAATCAGGGCAATAGACCTTGCCCTGAAATATATCGAAAGCAAACATATTTTAAACTCCATCATCTTCTCGGATTCACTATCAGTACTTCAGTCACTTCACAATAGGAAATTGGAAAATCCACTACTGACCAACATTCTCATGAAACATACCGAGCTGTGTACCTCCCACAATATAGTGTACTGTTGGCTACCCAGCCATATCGGTATTAAAGGTAACGAAAAAGTTGATCGCGCTGCTAAAATGGCCCTATCCCTAGAACCATCTGATTTTAAAATACCATACACTGATTTTAAACCTAGTATCAAAAAGTGTTTACTTAATAAGTGGCAGGCATCATGGGATGATGCAATGAGTAACAAACTACATATAATAAAACCGACCCTCGGCGACTGGGCTCCTTCGTACAGAACCATCCGTAAAGACGAGGTAGCCACTGCAAGAATTAGAATTGGTCATACTTATGTAACCCATTCCAACATCCAAAAGGGCGAAGATCCACCTGAGTGTGTTTCTTGCAATGAACCCTTCACTGTGTAACATTTTATGATAGATTGTTTCGATCTCCAACCTATTCGCGATCGTTACTATAATGTTCAACACATGAAGGAACTTTTTGATACAGTAAACGTACCTTGCATTTTAGGTTACTTGAAAGAAATAAACATCTATACTAAAATCTAACTTTAGAGCAATCACTTTGAGTTTTTTTAGAATATATGTACAGTCGTTCATCCTAAGTACCTTTACTCGTAATCATAGACACACCATTTACATTACCCGTTCATCGGGAAACTTCATATATTACCCTCACCAGTTCATCGTTTACATTTTAATTTCTTCGACTCTATTATCGCTGGTCGATAATGAACCTTTTGACATTTTAAAATTATTCATCATACAACCTTTTCTATGGCGCTAAATAGCCTCACAGTGCTGATGCGCCGTTAAACCACAATCAATCAATCAATCAACTATCTATCAGGAAAGGTACCATTGTAGAAAATAGCTTTAAAGAGAGGTGTTAAATAACGTACTATGATATCTTTTTTACACTTCAAAAATTCTCCAGGAAGTCCGTCTTCACCAGGTGAGTTGCTACTTTTAAGCAATTTTAATGCTTTCAGTACTTCATTTTCAGATATTTCTGAGTTGAGAATTTGATTTGTATTATCGTCATTGCATATATCACAGATAGTATTGTCATGATTTGTCATAATATTTCTAATAAATACCACAAAAGGTGGGACCAATTAACCTTTTGATGGATTCAGTACGTTTTCCAAATTCTCGAACAATTCCAGATTTGATACCTTTTTTGGCATTTAAAGTGAGGTACCCTTAGATATCGAATTTTCAAGATCCCAAACATATTTTGTCTCATCACATGAATTCTCTAATTTGTTATCCAGGGCTTTGATCCAACATTTCTTTTTATTTATGTAGACTTTTCTATATTTATTTCTAAGTTCCAAAAATGTTTGATAAAATTCCCTTATGCCTGTTGTCCTAAACTGGTTTAAGAGAGTGTTTTCCCTCTTCTTCAAATCCAAATCGTACCAGGATGCTTTAGGAATATTTGATTTTCTACAATCTACTTTAAATCTGTCTGCTGCATTATATAAAATTTTTAGGAGCATGTCAAGAGGCTGTTCTATATCCTTTGTGACAGTGTTTAAATAATCATTAAAAAACGACTCCGTGAGTAGCGATATACCACGAGATGTATAGATGTATAAATTTTTCATTAAAAGGAAACGAGGCTTGCCTTTAATGGAAACTTTATACAACGAGTGGTATATCAAAGATACAGAGTACATACTATACATATATTTTATTTATATCACATAGAAATACACATACTTGCATTTCCAACGGGGTTAAGATTGACTACAGGAAACTGTGTATTGACGGAGTGAGTTAACTCTACATCCCTGCCCAGTGTGTCCGCTACAAAATGTAGTTCTGTGGCTATTGCGGCTATTCACAATTCTCTTTGCAAATTGATAAGTTGCTTCTTTTCTTTCTTTTTAGCTTCTATTTTCATTCATATTGATTAAATAAATATACGACACACTCATGATTTAAATATGAAATATGGTTTAAGTGAAGAAAGTAGAGCACTACAAACACAGCATGGTTAGCTTCTTGAACACTGAACGCGCAGCCATTCAGTCACCGTCGAGTATATTGAAACGAGTGTGGAATATAGACTCAGCTGAAAGAGGAGCTAACAAGAAGTAATTCAAACACTTAAATGTATTTACAGTTGATCTAAGTCAATATTAGGCTTTAATTAACACTGCTACCGACGATAAGATTGTTATTTTCCTCCTTCTCCCTCTTTTCTCTTTCCGTTGGTCGATTTATCTGTAAAGTTTACTATCATTCATAGACATCGTCGTAACACAGGCAAAAATTTTCGCTCGTAGCTTGCGACGATATTCCAGAGACAGAGAGAGAGAGAGAGGTGGGGGTTGGAGAGACTTAGTATAAGATTTTTTTTTATTGTCTATTCCTATGTTTCTCTGTTGGTCGATTAGTCTGCTGCCTGACCAACCAACAGACAGAGACAGAGACAGAGAGAGCGGCCTTCGGACATTTTAATATTTAAATAATAATCTTTTTACAACCCTAATATAGGTTAAAAAAACAAAAAGGAAGCATTAAATAGATTACAGTATGCGTGTGCCTTCTAACCAAGAAATGTATTGTACAGTCTCGACAGGCTACTGCAACTTTGTATCATTGCTATTGTGAATACTGTAGATAAATCCCATGAAAAGTGTAAGCATACCATTACCACGACCAAGCTTCTTGTAGGTTACTTGGTGTAAGTTCAAGTTCAAGGGTTTCATCCAGCTCGAATTCTTTCTCTCACTCTCTCTCTCTCTCTCTCTCTCTCTCTCTCTCTCTCTCTCTCTCTCTCTCTCTCTCTCTCTCGATTTCCACGTATGCGTGTCCCTTATGCATGAGAGAGAGATAGAGAGATGAAAGAGAAAGCAGAGGGGATTTCAATGAAATTGTGTACCATGTTTAATTCATTTAGAAAACGAGGATTATTAATATTTTTCTCGTTAATTTCTTAAGTCGCTACTGATTAATAAGTGGAAATTCATCACTGATATAGAGAGCATAGAAACAATAACCACTGTTGAAACCATGTTTATATATGCGTATTCATGCGCCATGGGCGGATCACATTTTGATATAACAACACTTTTGATATACCAACAGTATTGATATATCAAATTGCTTTATACAAACACTTTAAAAGCCATGTTAGTTTTAATGTATATGGTATAAATATAGATAGAGAGATAGATATATCATCCAGAGCAGTATTATTTTCATATAAACTTTTGATTGAAACTATGATCCGTAAAATGATCCGATTCAGTTCTCGTTTGAACAGTGAGTCGTTCAACATATTTAAATAAATCTGACGATATTTTTATATAATCTACTAGGCTCTCTTTCCCCCGTTTGCAAGACATGTAAAATCTCCCTGTTCATCACCATCTACTCTACCGTTTATAAAATGAACACCAAATGTACAGCATACCTGAATCAAAATTTAACCAAATTAATTCACCTCCGTATCTCTCGATTGTCGAGGCTTATTGAAGTTGTCAATCTTATAATGTACAAAATCGAGTGATGGAATGAACTTTAAATCAACGTCAATTATATAGTCATCTATACAAGCAGTTCTAGAATTGAAATCACCAGTCAGTAACCAGTCTATTTCATCTTCAATGTCGTTTAAAATTTCGGTCATATTGATTTTTAATACATCAATGCCATTAGAGGACCTGTCATCGTATACATGTGAACCTGACGGAGGTATATAGATACAACCTAGCATGGCATCATGCTAAACCTCAAATAATTTCTTGTTAAGTAAGATAAAAATACAGCCCATATACTCAGCGTAAACATATTTGACGTGATTGAAAAGTGCGCTTTGCACGAGCACTGAAACACCACCGCGGTCATCAGTAACTCTTTAGTTTACTACACACGTATAGTCAGGAAATAAAATAATGTAGTCAATAGATACATCACATTGCCATACTTCAGTAAAACAAATTATTTCAAAGCATCTTACAAATGAAATGAAATCAAAATTATACAACTTTCTTTTTATGCTGTGTATATTCCAAAATAGTTGGTTCATACAATGATTATATATTCTGAAGTAATATTGGGGTTTAGTTTTGTCTGAGTATGATTGATTAAATTTGTTACTTATATTTATGAAATTACACGAATTCCTATAATACACTATATATGACAGAAAACTAGTTTTTATGTATATTTATGGATTTCTGATGACCACTGTCAATTATGGGCCGGCCAAGCCCCTAATCTTTGGTACATTCTACAACACGCTGTTGGGAAATATCGTATGTGTACACTTTGTCTTTAACATAGACTTTGTTGTATCTCGACCTTCCTATGATACCATCCTTCTTCAAATCATCCAAGAATTTTCTTAACTCTTTACGCCTGTCCCTTACGACATGCGAAAAGTCCTCGCTAATTCCCATTCCTGTGCCCTTCAATTCACGTACTCTCGATATAACGAGATTTCTGTCCTTGTGTCGCAGACATTTCACTATAATACCGCCGCCTTTAACCATATGTGGGCGTTCTATCTCACTGTTTTCCTCAATCTTAAGGTTGTTCTTATTTACTTCGTGAACCTTCTGTTCAGGCTGATCCCATATCTCAGTCCCATTACATCTCTTGATTCCAAAGAACGCTAAGCTGCTTCTACTAGACTGGTTCTCTCATCAACAGATACGATCAATGCAGAGTTCATCAGCAAATATCACAAATTGTATCGTTTTTCAAAGAATACGATCAATGCATTGATTTTATCAATAGATATGATTAATGTGTCGATTTTCCAACAAATGTGATCATGTAAAACTAATGTCTGGATTTATCAACAAATGTGATTAACGTATGGATTTAGCAACAAATGTTATCAATGAATTGCTCATCAACAAGTATGATGGAACATTAGATTGCCATATATATATATATATATATATATATATATATATATATATATATATATATATATATATATATATATATATATAATGACACTGAATTTCAGGTGCAAAACCTAATACTCTTCATCAACAGATATGCTGCTTTAATCTCATGACATCCTGACGATCGTCATAAATACTCCCAATCCACTGCTCACGATGAATGGTTCAGAAATGATCTCATGTAGTCCACCCTTCCGGCCTGTTGAAGGGACCTTTGAGAACCTTCCTACCCCGCAGACCTGTTGGTTCAGAACCTTTGACCCCTCACACTGAGTCGACAAGTATCATTCGTCGAACCATCGTCATCAGTCACCATTGACTACAGTATCCGGGTTAAACAACCCCAACGGTGTTCAACAACTCCCCGGAAAAGCTAAAAATGCAACAACTGAAACGTGTAATACATGAAACACACATACAAATGTGTTTAAGTAGGAATACATTGAAATACATTATGCATGCGTGCAAATGAACTGACTTCGATACTCATTACACTTCTCTTTCATAAGAATGGCTATACGAGATTATTAATATAATAATCACGTTAGTACATGAATCTGTTTACGACAAAAATAGGCACAATGGATTTTAAAAGCTTGAACGTTCCTCATCGTTTAATGCGTACAACACATAAATGAATTCAAGTTGTCTATTCATGTACAAAAAATGTCTAGCCTGAAACAGACAATATTCTAACTTTCTAGAAATTTAGAATAAATTACGAAACTTTCAATGTATTAAACAACTTTATCACATAGAACGGATAGCAAGAAAGAATAAAGTTTTACATTGTCACATACCTCTAAAGCTAAAGATTGCTTCCGTAAAGTGGACAGCTCTCTGACAAGGCTCCAATGCCGGCACTTTGTGCATGTTGCAGTAAGTGAACAGAAATTGCTATTTCGAAAGCGGCAACGAAACCCAATTTACATTTATGATCATGTATAACATAATACTTTTTTTTTTCATGCGCACAATTCTGTGACAGCGTCAAATTTAAGATTTTCTCTCTTATTTAAAATTGAACAACTTCTTTTAAACAATTTCCAAGTTTCATTTAAATTAAAGGAACATTTGGGTTAATGTTTAATTTTCCTGTACGATGACTTTTTCAGAAGTACGGACATTTAGGCTTACTGAACGTAAGTGTCTTGACTGAAGTGTCATTACAGTGTTTACATATATTCTGATGGAACTGTTTTCTCTAGTGTTTGAGAGTATAAAATTGGAAGCTTTCTGAGGAAATGACAATGATTCCTAGTACTATATGAATGCGGAAATGACCTTGATTCATAGTAATATATGAAATGCAAAAGCGCTTGTGATGTCGCCTATTTTATTCAGCCTTTATCGGGTCAAGCACATATATAATCAATACCCGTAATCAGTACCTTAATGGCGGAGTAGGTCAGTTGCCAGGGAAAGTTAAATAAGGAACAACTTTCCATTGGAAAGGTCTATAAGAAAACCGGGTCCAAAATAGTGTATACATTCCTTGATGAAAATATACCTTTACTCACATATTGTAGGATTACACTATTACACTCTAATTCTTAATTTTAACTGCATCTTCGGCCTCATTATGAGCACAATAAATGTTTCATTTTTTGAACGCTTCTTTCCTGTATCACTTTGCTACATAAAGATCCGCACCTCAACTCCATGCTGGCTCGGTATTGCAGACTAGTCCTGACGCGCCCTCCCGTATGTAGTCAGAAGCGACTTAATGGATGCAACAATTTGTCCCTGGGATGCGTTTTGCGATAATGTTCCAGCTGAGAAGGTATTGGATTTTTAAATAAAAAGATTGGTTTATATAAAAAAAATTGGACTTTGTGTTTTAAGGATTTTAACCCCCCAACCCCACCCCTTGTGGCTTTCTCTTTGTTTTGATAACTAACCTTGCTCGATACTGTATAGCCATGATTTTGCTGATGTCCCGTTTTAACCTTATCCAAAACGAGGCAAGTATGCTGCTGCACGCGACATTTTATATAATCGGATTACACGGTTCAATTACATGGAGATAATTTTGCACTTTCGTCGTGTTTCAGCTGAATTTATTCGGACATTTTGATAACGAAAATGTGAACTGGTCGTTCCTATGGAACGTGGATATGACATTAAAACGGTCAATTTCGGGACAAATTGATCAGAGTTATCGAACGTGAAATTAGACGGTAAGGGGCGCCAAATTAGACGGAAGTGACGTTTTTGCATAGTTCGCCTAGGGCGCCAAAAACCCTTGTGCTGGCACTGGACATGACACTTTTATTTCTTTCGCAATATTTATAAGTATTTTTTTAAAAATTGTGACAGCTTAAGCCCCTCGACTACACATCCACCATAATATGATACATGATATAACGAGAGCATGTAGTATGTGCACGATCAAAGAAGAGACTTTTCCGACATACAAATCATTCTTGCTTACCGCCTACTTATTTAATAAATACTTATGGTCATGATGACTATCAGTTTAGGTCTGGTGTGAGTAGTTGCAATCTTGTAACATGATGTGGGTCAACATGCGGGAAACGTTCCCACGACAGGGACTACAATATAAAACATATAAAATAATATCCAGTCTAAATATATCAGGAAATGCTGCTTTAGTTTTGCCCAAATATTCTGCTAGCTTTGTTTGTTTTCTTAATTCCCGTAATACGTCTATAAAATTTCATATTTTATATATAATAATAATAAATTTGTTTAGGTATGATCAGCAAATAACAAGTAGTTATACATTAATACATATAACAATTAAATAACAATGGCACAGAACGATATAGAAGCATAAAAAACAGTTGTAATACAGACATACATACATATAAATAAAGAAGAAGAAAAAAGTTATCCGCCAAGGATTACCAATAAAAGTTTACAAAACTTGTTTCCAATGGGACCCCGAGGAATCCAGATTTTGGGGCAGGGTGTATTTCCAAATTAAAATGATATATTTGACTAAACTAAGAGATTAAAATTAAGTTGAAAAGCTTGTTTCAGAATTAACAAGTATCACTAAAAAAAAGTCATTGTAGTAAAATATTACTGAGCTCTGCTCTCTTGATTTGCTTTGTTCTAAAAGGTATGACTTCATAGTAGGTTTGAAATTATCTATAATTGAAATGTTTTTTTTAAATTTATTTATATAATACAATTGGGTAATAAGGTTCCAGTCATTAATGGCGTTATAGAAGAAAGTTGTCGAGGGTACGCTACTGACGCGAGGTGTAACATAATTGAATTTACAGCTCCTAGTGGCAAAATGGTGATGATCACTACTTTTTACAAATCTTTGGTTCATATATGATTGACTTTCTCATAAAATGTTATGAGCATGATTTAGTCT
Source organism: Margaritifera margaritifera (assembly GCA_029931535.1). Classification (NCBI taxonomy): domain Eukaryota; kingdom Metazoa; phylum Mollusca; class Bivalvia; order Unionida; family Margaritiferidae; genus Margaritifera; species Margaritifera margaritifera. Next base: position 141,845 of record JAQPZY010000562.1, on the reverse strand, counting down.
TAACTATTTCACTCTAATGCATTAGAAAAGATTTTCTTATTCAAAGCAGAGTTGGTGGGCTCAGAGGAAAGTTTGGAAAGGTCTATGGTCTTGTTGACTAGTAAACATCTCTATTTATTGTTACGGAATTATGTATCATCTTTTAAATTATAATAGTTTTCATTTGGGTTTATAACCTATGTATTATAATTCTTTAATTCAGTAGCCTACACTATTTGTAAAGTACATATGTACGTCAACATTGAGTCAGTGTTTATGTCCAGGGAAAATCAATAATTATGTCGGTCAGCTTAACACAACAATGGTGAGGCACGTGAGTGCGCGTCCTGAATCATGACCTGGATCCCATGTCAACATCTTGTTTATTTGGAATAAGGTATTATAATTGTAGTGCGAAGGCACTTTTAGCAGTAACATGCGAGACCTAGTTTCTGATTGGCTAAAGAAGGTTGTTGACAGAAACTGTTCTAGATCATAGTACTAGAGTTTTAAATTCTCTTGTACGCAGTGGATTGGTATATAATGATATTTAATCGCTGCGTTCCTTATTCTTTAGCAGTTCAGCAGATCATAAAGTAATTGAGGAAGATTGTTTATTGTTTGTAAAATTAGCTGGTGGAAAATCTAGTCTGTGCATAGTACAATTTGGATTTAAGTACTATTGTTTAAGGAACTTAACAATATTCTACATTCACAGGAGTTTACCTGGGATTATTAACATTTGGATTTAAAACTGTGTTTCTTGTGGCACATAAGAACATTAGTGTTTTCATTCAGATAGCATTTGGACATTTCTAGATTATCAAAATTCAATAGTACATTTTGGATGATTTAGGAATGTCTAAACTGTAAGTTATTTTTAATTCTTTCACTTTGTTTGTTTGAAATATTTGATATCTTAGGAAATTAAATTTATATTTTAGAAATTGTGAAAGCTTGTTTGAGTCGTTCTTTCTTTTGTTACATTTCTAACCCCTAGTCGTAACGTTATATAAAATAGATTCCCATGTAAACAATGTTCCAGTACGTGGTGCACGCACTTTTACATGCACGTAATCGATACTTGCATATGATATGTGTTACCTTGATATCTTACTGTGCTTGAATGGTACAAGGTCTGGAGTTGGCTTTTAGAGTGCCACAATAACGATGTCAGAGACAACAAGCAATCTTTACTGATGCCTGTCTGTATGTATGTCTGCATGCATGTACGTACATGTGTGTGTACGTATACGATTACGTATGCATGAATAAGTTTTTTCTATGTCCGTAAGCCTGTGAGCTATCTGTTTATCTGTGTGATTGTTTTCTGTGGGAAACTGTACCTATTACATAATATTTGAGGTCTCATTTAGTATACATTTTAATTCTGCTTACTCGTGCAATTTCTGTTCAAGGGGAAGAAATAGTATCAAAAACTTATTCCGAAGCGTTATTTACGTATATATGCATTACACGAAACCGGCTCATTATACGTAGAGTAGGCCTATAGGATATAATGCAACTAACATTCACAGCGCCTTTGACCGTGATAGAACAGAAAAACTAATAACTATGTCGTGACTGCCTGATACAAGAGACTGTAATTAATTAGTTGTATACATATATTTCCGGATGTAGATCTTGACTTTTCTCTACCTTATTAAAACACAAAGAAACTAAAATAGTATGCTTAGACACTCATTTTAAACCCGTGGATCCGGATTTGATTACAACAATGGTGAGCGATTACTGCCAATTAGTTGCCGCTTATCCACTAAGACGACTTATTTATAATTATGCCGACAAATTTGAATGAATCAGAAGGCTTATGGATTAGGGGCACAAAAATGCCACCATAGAGGTCAGAAGTGTGTGTCAACACAGCTTTTGGTCAAATTATCCTGTTATTGTGTCGATATAAACAAAGAGGATGTCACCTTAGATCTTACATAAGAGGGCTTAATGTCTCGTCTTAAGACCAGTCCACAGCAAACGTAGAAGCAGCAAGTTCACATGTTGAAAGGTCAGCCTCGCAAAAATGAACTCGATATAACAACAGTATGATAAACAACATACAGAGATAAGAACACTCCAAATATAACAATTAACAATAAGGAAACTCGCAGCAACTAATATAAACTAACACTACATGTAGGAAGAAAAAAAAAACAACCAAAAAAAAACAACACATAAACACAGGGGGGTTATGTAACTCTCAGTAAGATATGAGGACGGGTGATGCCAATGCTACATGGCTAACGCGTAGTAGTACGGGTCACATCAGAGCATCTGAAAAATGAGGCATAACAAAATCAACATGACGAAACAATAATTAAAAAAAGGGGAAACAATATAAAATAATAACAACTGCGAGTTTATTTTTCCAGCCCAGCCAACATACACTACCCACACACCATAAAACAAGCTATAACTTTTCCTTTCTTTTTTGTTGAGAAAAATCATCACAAACCTGTGAAATTAACCTTTACACCCCTAAAACACCAGCGGGAAGAAGGGGAAGGGAAAATTTCCTCTTAAAGGGAGTACCTGAAAAGGAACTGGACCCTTGGACCCTAAAGGTGTGTTTTTCACGACATTCACATCACTTCAGAATACTAAGTTCGCGAGAATAAATATACTTTTATACCACTAAAACACCAGCGGGAAGAAGGGGAAGGGACAATTCCCTCTTAAATGGAGTAGCCTAAAAGGTACCATACCCTTCTATCCTAACATGTGTGTGTCTTCACGACACAAAAAACCGAAATATCAAATGTACAACTTTATATATAATAACTAGGTAAAATGATTTTTTTTTTTTTTTTTTTTCGAAGCCGAGAGGACAAGGTAACTAAGACGGATAAGACACATACAAGGAGTGTCTCAGACTTTCAGAGGGGGAGAGATAGGACGACCACTCTCCCCCCCCCCCCACCCAGAAAGAGGGAGTCACACCAGACTAGAAGCTCAGATCAAACAAACATACAACAAGAAAACCTCTTTTTCTTTTCTAGTATTTTATTTTATTTTTGTTAAGCAGAAATATAACCCACCATGTCATTCGCCTTCTTTGTGATTCAATACAATAAACCAACAAATCAATACAAACAGCAAAGGAATAAGGAAGAAAGAAGAGCAGAATATAGCAACCAAGATGGATGGGACATACAGAAATGCAGGAGCAAATCAAGAGATGGAGGGCCAATCTGGAGATACCTCCACAAAATATTACAATGTTTTTCTTTATTTTTTTACTTTTTAAAAATATAAAATGAACACAAACTCAAAAAGATTTGACATATCAATGCTGTCCGAACAAGAACACAAGATTATAGCAAAACGTGACACAATATAGCACCTATACATATAGCATACATTGGACAAAAAGAATCCTTGGCAAGGACTACAGAAATGGGGATACGTAAGTAGTATATAATACCAGGGACTCGAAAACAGGGGAATGTTACCTGTTTCTAGCCTTATAAAACAGAAATATCTGATAGAACAGTTCTTTTTATAATCTAACACCTATAAAGAAATACTAAAATAGGATATGATTAAGGTTCAATAGTAACCCAACTTTAGTTGCTATTCTTACTGTTATTTTTTAAAAACAAACATCATCAGAAAAATATATTTGTATTATTGCAAACTTCATTTATCTCAACCCTCCACTGTTTTCGATTTCCCTGGTATTATATACTACTAGGGTTTGATTTGTTTTATGTTTTTCATAAAACAAGACGGTGTTATTTACTTGTGTCTCATAATCATCTAATTAATGTTTTATATTCTATTTTTTGACAATGAGACATCAAGGAACATTTTTGTACCCCTTTATACATATCCGTCTGCACCTCACAATCATCTCGTTAATTTTTATATTCTGTTTCTTGACAATGAGACATCAAGGGACAATTTTATACCCCTTTACACCTGTCCGTCTGCACCTCACAATCGTCTCGTTAATTTTTTATATTCTGTTTTTTGACAATGAGACAGAAGGATCTTGTACCTGATATCCCAAGGTCATCTTACGCATCAAAATCATTTACAAATTGTCTTACAGGATTATACCCAAATGCAAATGTATTAACACCATCTTGGCAAAATCTTTCGTCATTAAAAGTACAAAGACCTTTTTTGTTAACAACGTCTGTCTCTATTTTGTGTAAATGTGATCTTAGCACAGTCATCTCAACGTGAGATTGTTTTCTTTCTAAAGCCTCCTTATAATCCTCAAATGATATCACCTTATCAACAACATTTTTCTTGATTTCTTTGGCTCATTTTTTAACCTTTTCATCATCAAGTTTTATACAGTACATTTTACTCCTTATTCCAATACACTCTGAGATAGGAATACAATTGGTTTCGTCTTTGAATTTTTCAATAACCTTTTTGTTAACATTAAACGCGAAACCACTTTATGTTGGGTAGTCAGCGAGGTCGAACCGTTCCTTGTTTCTAAACATATCAGAGTAAATATCATCTGTGTAAATTTTGTAACACAAACTATCAGTGACAGTAAACAGATAATCAGCTTGGTTATATTGTCTCTTAATAAAGTCGTAATTAAAATCATACATCAGACATTTTGATAAATCCAATACAGCAACACCAATATAAACACGCTTATTTAGTTTTAGTTTGATCTGTTCATGTTCAATCGCCACAACGTTTTCATTAAATATTTTCATGCCAACATAAGTGTGATCATTTACCAGCTTATTTCGTCTAACAATATCATTAACAATCGCACTCTTGACACGTTTCCTGATATTTTCTATTGTCTTGCCAAATACACTATTATTCATCAGCTTGAAGAAGTCACGTTCGGCATCATTTGTTGCTGTAGCTCTCTTGCTTGTGTTAAAATCGATATAACTCTTTAACCGAGGAGTTTGTTTGAAAGCTAAAACTTCATTCACTTTTTCAAAATGAGTCTGTGATCTAAAGCCTGCTTAAGACCTTTATAGTGTAGAATATAACGCTGTTTGTCCATCAAGTTCGGTATTAACTTTTTGATTTGAGATTTACTGATGCCGTGCTGTTGTTTTAGCTCAAGTTGTTTTGTGATAAAACTGAATCTGACACTAACATAGATTCTGCGCAAAAATGATAATCATTATGGCCTCTGTGTAACTCTCTTTGGTAATCCAGATCAACTTCTATAAAATATGCTTCATGTTCATGTTGTCGTGTCTTATTTATTTTGTCAAGAAACCTTTCAGGTCTCATCCAATAAATACCACCAACTGGTAAACTTTGGCTTATAGCATGACCATAAAGAATATTTGTGTAACGGTAGATGATGTACGATGACTCCTCGTCTGAATTATAGTTTGATAAATATTTGTTGTTGGATTTTGCATATTTTTTAGTTATGACAGAGATTCCACCTCGTATTCCAGCCTCAATAAAGTAAGACATGTCAACGTCTGTAAACAACTCCCGCTCAATCTTGCTGATTTTTAATGCAGCATCCCATGACAGTCCAAGAGATGAATAATACCAAACAGCAGGATCTAGTTTATAATGTCTTAAGCAAACCCGTCTAAAATCCTCAAACATATCAGCTAGCAATAAAACATCTGTGATTAAGTATACGTTGTGACAATCACCTAGATTTTTACATTCTAGTGTACTGTACACGTTCCGAGCAAAATCATATTCCTCGTCGTTACTTTCTTGCCCATATATTCGTAAGGATAAACCCCTTTACGAGACAACAGATCAGAATGAACTCCAAAATGATCTCTGAGATGAGAGCAGCTTATAAAGGTATCTAGAGGCCCTAGTGTAAACAGATAACTGTCAATAAATCTAAGCTTACCAAGTGAGAAGCTCATATATTTTATAAACTTGTTTGGAATACAGGTGATATTATGATTTCCAAATACTCTATCAGCCGCATCTTTGATATAATTATCAGCAAACATTTCAACAGTTAAATGCCCGTTATAACCTCGTAGATTATGAAAGACAACTGGGATAAAATCAGGAAACTTCAAGTGTAAATTACAACCGTTATGAGCTGCACCTCTATACTTTCCTCTTATGTGACAGTGATCATAAACTTTTTCTTGATCTAATGGCGCTTCACGTATGAAACAATTTGTAGCTGTATTGTGTGGCTGTTGTTGATATGTGTTTAACTTTATCATTGGCGTTGTATAAGCCTGAACTTTTAATATATCTTATGCTTCTTCTATTATTTTTAACAAAAACCATTTGGCAGGATTAACACCTCTGTAAACCTCAACAGATTTTGTTTGCTGATTGTCTGCACTACAAGCTACAAGATAAGAAACTCCACAAGGCTCGTGATGTTATACCTTGGTAGTTGATGATATGTTGGGATTTCTTGCTGCAGTTTGCTCAGTTTTTATTAACAACGATTCAAAGTCAGCATAAATAACAAAAGGCACGGCAAGCTGTCTATTGTGGTGATTAAATTTTATAATATTTTTTATCAGGTCTTGGTAAAACAATTCGTTGATTATTTTGACAGTACTCAATATGATTTTGTAACTTGTTTCGTGTAGAACAGCCGTACAGGCATCTGTAACAGAAAACCTTTTTGTTTTCGCTTCTGTTATACTGTTTACCAGCTAACCCATCAAAGTTTTTAATCCAACATTAATGATTTTTATACAACAACAAGTTTATTGTGTTTTGATTGGGGTTTTCACTTATAACTCAGGGATAAATGGCGTTATCATCAACAACACCAAAGACATTTATTTGTGATATTATTTGGCCCATCAAACAATGGGATCTTGATCTCTTTTACAGGGAAGATGATTCCCGCAGTGTTTAGTGTATTTTCAAAATCTTTGTAGTGTGATAGCCTATTGGGATTATTTTTAGCAGGATGAAGAGCTGACAAAATAGCCCAAATAAAACATTTATCATCTTTGTTTTTGACATTAACACAACATTGAGAATCTTTTATAGATTCTGGTAAATCAACATCAGAAGAGCCTCTGACAGGATTATTGCGGTTAACAGACAATATGATCTTTCTTATCTCTTGGAAGACACAGTTTGTTCCTGTCTCTGTCTGAGCCTCAATGTTATTCCAGATTTCACCATCTGCTTAAGTTAATATTATTCTTATATTACTTGTCTTGCAAACCGTCTCAATTCTTGTGGTTTTTTTCAAACGTCTTAAACTCCATTTCATTATTGGTTATTCTAAAAAATATAACAGCATAATTTAACCGCACCTTAATAGCAGTAAATTTAGTTGACAGATTTTTAAAATTGGTAATGCGTTGTTAACAATATGATCAGGTATTAATCCAAATGTTTTATTGTTGTTATTCTTAATAGTCCATTCCTCGTCATGTTCATTAAAAACTGTTTTTGTTTTCATAAACATCCTATACTAATATTTTAGATAAAATTCATTTAATTGTTTTCATAATTTAATTTTTATGTGAAAGAATTTATATAGCATCACAAAAATGAAAATCACTGCATTGAGACTATCCGATAATAGCAAGCGTTATTTTTCATCGCTAAACAGTGCCTATCACAAGTTGGGGATCAGTCCCTTACTTATTAAGTTTTCGTGTAATAATGATGTTCCAGTACAACACAAAACCACAAAGGAAACATGGTTACTTTGTTCAACACTTGGTGACACCATCACACAGTCAACAACAACACCAACAACAACAGCACCACCACCACCAACAACAACACCAACATCACCACCAACAACAACACCAACAGCAAAATCAACAACAAAACCAACAATGACTCTAACAGCAGAAGAATCTGATTCAGAAGATTTTAATTTAGAAGATTCTGATTTTGAGCAAGATGAGATAGGTGTTGGTGGTGATGATTGTTATTATGATAATGGTTATTGGTTAGATACCTGTTATGTATAAATGTTATGAGGCGTTAAATTGTATCTAACAAATGTTATCATACCCTGTTATAACAATGGAAGCAAACATAAAAGCAACACGATTCAGCGATAACACAACAAAAGTCTGTTCTTCATTGATTAATGCTTATCGGGAGACAGGGGCCTCTTGTGTTAAGATTAAAGAATCCTGTGATGAGGATCCGATTGTAACTTGTAGAAAAACAAAAGAATCTTGGCGGTTTTTCTTGGATTAGAGCGGAAACAACATTTAAAACAGAATTTACAGTAGATGATAAGGCTGAAGAAGCTTGGGCATCTTTTATAAAGGATAAAGTACTTGATGTTAAAATAAAATATGAATCTGATTCTGAATCAGATGATGAATCAGATGATGAAACAAAATTAAATGTGAGATTTATCAGGAAGCCTGAGTATTATCCACAATAAGCCTAGAATTTGTCAATGAGATCTCGTTAACCAAAAACAATAAGCTGGAAATTGTCAATGAAATCTCGCTAACAGAAAACATTAGTCTATAATCTTGGTGATTGTGTGGTACCTAAAAGATTTATAGGACTTTAGTTTCATATTTTTGTGTAAAACAAAATAAAACAATAAAAAAAAAATAATAATCTTTCTTGTGGTTCACAGATGAAAATGAAAGAAAATTACCAAAATAGCTGTGTTATCACAAACAAGATGACTGGCGTCACTTAACAAAAAAATTCAGAAGATCACACTTTAATGTAACTAATAAACTTGATCAGCAGTATTATTGAGATGATTATGAGACACAAGTAAATAACACCACGTCTTGCTTTATGAAAAACATTTTAAAAAACTAGTAGAGTATAATACCAGGGAAATTGAAAACAGAGGAGGGTTGAGATAAATGAAGTTTCCAATAATAAAAATAAATTTTACTGATGATGTTTGTTTTTAAAAAATAACAGTAAGAATAGCAACTAAAGTTGGGTTACTATTGAACCTTAATCATAACCTATTTCAGTATTTTTATAGGTGTTAGATTATAAAAAGAACTGTTCTATCAGATAGTTCTGTTTTATAAGGCTAGAAACAGGTAACCCTCCCCTGTGTTCGAGTCTCTGGTATTATATACTACTACATAGCATGGAAACCAGCCAAAGGGTGTAATGCCTGAGGAGTGGAGTACATGCTATATTTAACTATCTCCTTAGACCAACGGGGCATAACGATTGGGTACCTGGAAACGGGAACCTAAACAAGTATGCCCTATCAAAAATAATAACAACATGAACCCCAACCAAAACAAAAATGTAACTAAATTTTTTGATCTAAATTCTTTTAAATTTTTTTTCATAACCCACTACAACAGACCTTAGGGGAACACATACAGATATAAAAAAAAATCTTTACAACTTTCCGAACAAATGGGTGCCACCTTAAAGGCCTCATAGCTTATATAGCTAGAGGTCCGAAAGGTGTCCACAATTAAATAAAAATTAAAAGAAATAAAAAAGTGCTAGTGATGGAATCAGTAATTCCAGAGTACGTCCTGAACGCTTTGAAAGGCTTAGGCCTTTCATTGGCTTTAGGGTGAAGCTAACGGGCCCAGGATGAGGACCACTCAAAAATATGAATGGGTTACTTACCCGGTATTCACGAATTTTTTCGGAAAATCGGAAGTACACTATGTACACTAAATTTTAAAAATGGTATACAATAGGAACATTTTGAACTGATGAAATTGTCATAATTAAATATGTGGTTAACACATTATTGGAAGTAGGGACAGCCCCATTTAGCTAACTTGGCATAATTGGATCATGTACCATCGTAGCGTTTCTATACTTTCGTTACGCTTCGCGCCTTCCTAGCCGAGCTCGTGCAGCGCAGCCTTCCAATCCAGACATTAATTAATAAGGGTGCAAAATAATGCGGCAAATGGGTTGCAGCCCGGCCACTCATTTGCTGAATAATTAAGAAGTGTGCGGTGCACGCACTAACCAGACGTGCATGGCGAAATCGTCGAACACGTCTCAAATGCAAATTCTTCTTCGTCTTCGTTTTAAGATCATTGTTTTTAATTATGTGAACATATTTTACGGAATAAGTCGGCTTATGTAAGTGAGTAAGTGACGCATGCTTGGCAGAAATCTGCCACCATATAAAACAGCTTCTTCATTCTCGTGTTTATACAGTGGTTGTATGTATATTGTAGTTGATCATACGAAAAACAACAACTTTCTCGAGTAGTTTTGAGACATATGTCATTAAGGTAGGAATTCTACCTTTTATTTTATAATCGGAATATTTCTTTCATAACTTTTTTGTGTTTTCTTTTGAATGAGAAACATCATTTCACTTTTCAGGGCTTGCAATCACTTTTGTTGGTTTTTACAGTATTTATTTTCAAACATCATTACAGAAAGTACATAAAAAAATATCACATCAAGAAATACGGAGTATAACTTAAAGAAATACGATGAAAAGTTGTTCGAAGGCCTTATTTATATCGCAAAATATCACTGTATATTTTGCCTTCATGGACTGCCTTGAAAAGGTGTTATAAATATCACAGTTATCAAAGCACTGAATCTTTAGAAGTGAAACCAGATTGCTAATGAGTAATTAGGTTACTGACTGTAAGAGAGTTGCACAAATGTTTGAAGACACATTTTTCAAATATTTTACCCACACATCTTAGAAGAGAAATAGGTCTATAATTAGATATTATCTTTGTGTCCCCTTTTTGTGAGTATATGTAGGTATATACTATGTTTGAGAGAATTGTTAAACATTTCTGATAAAAAATGCATGTCGCGATAATACAAGAGCGCCTAGCATAGGTTGATCTGATCAGGACCATCCACTCACCCCCGCCCCACGCCCCGCCTTGCGAATGTCTAGATTTGAAATTGCATCTTCTATATTATTTCTGTTATTGTGAATACTATTATGGGTAATGTCAGGGAGAAGTGTAGAGGGTAGGATATTGAAAGTTTCGTCTACAAAGGAGTGTTCAGAAAAGTATTTATTACATAAATTTACTTTATCAAGGCTCAAGTTAAATGTTTTGGCTACATTCCACTAAACGTTTGGGCTAACAGTGCCGTCCTGAAGGTTATTAGCAAATTTACTAAAATACTCAGTTTTACACTTTGCACGACCCTTTATAACTCGGTTTCTAATATATCTAAAATTCTTCCAGTTTAGTCAAGCGATTTGTTTCCATTGCTAAAATAATTTCCTGATATTATTGTGCATCCAGAGTGAATCTCTGGGACGATTCATTATGATTTTACAGGAAAATAGCGGAATGAATGGGCTGTTTCTAAAAATGTTGATATAAATCTTAGATCTGCTCATTAATCGAAAGGTTAGAAGAAAAAAAATATTTTTAAAAAAATAATAATAAAAAATAAATAGTTCTATATAATAGGTCTTTGTATATTTCGTAATTAGCGGCTTCATACTCCCATACTTTGCATTTAAAGTTACGTTGTGTGGAACATTCATCAAGTTTGTAGAACAATATACAGGATTGTGATCACTACAAAAAAGATCTAAGACGACCTTTTTATAATAATTTAGTGTTACAAAAAAGATCTAAGACCACCTTTTCATAATAATTTACTGTTACAAAAAAGATCTAAAACCACCTTTTCATAATAATTTAGTGTTACAAAAAAGATCTAAGACCACCTTTTCATAATAATTTAGTGTTGCAAAAAAGATCTAAGACTACCTTTTCATAATAATTTAGTGTTACAAAAAATATCTAAGACCACCTTTTCATAATAATTTAGTGTTACAAAAAAGATCTAAGACTACCTTTTCACAATAATTTAGTACAAAGATCTAAGACCACCTTTTCATTATAATTTAGTGTTACAAAAAAGATCTAAGAACACCTTTTCATAATAATTTAGTGTTACAAAAAAGATCTAAGACCACCTTTTCATAATAATTAAGTGTTACAAAATAGATGTAAGACCACTTTTTCATAATAATTTAGTGTTACAAAAAAGATCTAAGACCACCTTTTCATAATAATTTAGTGTATCACAATATAAGTATTAAATTGATTAATGTAAAGCTATGTTGATTATTTCTTGTAGGATGATCAATCATTTAATATAAACTAAAGGTATTTATAACATTCGTAATATATATGCATCTACTTTATATTATGTAGGAATTGATCTGTCAATCCACATCTCACTGATTGAAATAACACCAAACATATTAAATTCGATACCTATTTTGTCGACCTTGTGATACATACTTTGACTGTTTACGTGGCAAAATGACATGCTTCATTGGAAACTAGGGTCCAAGCGTGGACCTGAAGTATATTCAATGTCACTAGCAAGTAAGAGCAACAGGTGGATGAAAAGTAACAGTCCCCTTTATTTACTTATTTTGACACGGTAACAAATTATTATATAAAGACAATAATATATAAAATAAGAACACCTTGCTGCATTTGCCAAGGTATCTGAATTGTAAAACAATCCTCTGTAACTATAGCAATATATTTGTAAATTGCAAATTAATTGACTGCATCTACCGTCTATACTCGTCTATACTCGCTTATAAGTCGAGTCCCGCTGCAAACAGCACAGACACAAATCTGCCGATTAGGGTCTATGTTGTTTGCATTTGGACTTGACTTACAAGCGAGTATAGACGGTAAGCATAGTTTCGCTTTTAGGTCTGGTAGAATTTGCATGGTGACACCCAATTAGAGCCCTATACTGCTCTAGATCCTTATCCATAAATTGGCTAAATTAGCTACAATCTTAAATACAAAAATAAGGACAAACATATACATTTAGTTCATGTATTAGCTTGTCATCATATGGTACAATGTCTTTACATACCTTTTTGCTTGTGATAAAATGTGAAATAATTTATGTATATTTTCTTAAATATATTTCTAAAGTTTACAATTTTGATATTGAAATCTAAATTTGATCTTTTGCCTACCACAGGTAATGGGAATTTTCTTAAGTATAACATAAAAATAAATCTGATATGTTAAAAAAATGACAAACTAAAACTTTTAAATTTTGTAATAGAAAATACCAATCAAACTACAAGTAAATGGATATATTTAAAAGAATACAAAACTAGTATTTGTAACTAAAAATAGAATATCTCTAGAACAATAATTTCCCCTCTAACAGGAGAAGTATATATAACCAATTTTATCATTTTAAGAAAATATAGCAATAGCGACGCAAAGTAGAAGAGTAAATTATTTACATGCAAGTTACATGTGATGTTATTCATTACAAGAAAAGAAAGATTTGTCTAATAAGATTAAACGTGGGTGGGAGGATGGGTTTGAAGTTAAAATTTATACAAAAGAATTAGAATTGTAGAATTGTAATATATACAAAAATATCGAAATTTACCTCTGGTATTATGTAATTATGTAATAGGTAGAGTTTCCTAGAGGAAAAATCACACAGAGAAACAGACAGATCGTAGATCACAGCTATACAAACAAAACTGACCATATCTAGAAAATCTCAAAAGAAATATCACTCACAGCTATTTGATGAATTACACTATTATTAAGAATGTCACTTCTCATAACACTTGGTCCTAAAACTGGACGAAACCCTATCCTGGTATGTATATATACATATACTGGAAATAACTACAAAAACACGGAAAAAGTTAGATATACTATGAAGATTGAAATTTAAACTTGAGAGAAAATAATTGGAGCTTCTTTATTTCACATTTATTATACCTCTTTTTGAGTACGGGGATATTATCTGTGATAACTGCACCCATTATAAAAAAGGAAATAAAAAAATTTAAAAAAAAATAAAAAAAGCGTCAGCAGGTAGAATCGTTTGTGCAGCAACACAATCTACATCAAATACTGAAGTTTTGGAGGAGACAAAATGGGAAAGACTCAAAAGAAAATAAAAATAAAAAAATTCATCATGACGTAGCTCCTGGATAAATGCGGGTTCCGCATGCGCAGATAAGTAAAATACAACTTCGTGATTGAACTAACCTCCATACACCTTTCGCTAGGACAAGTCTATACAAAAATTCATTTTTTTACCAAAGTCTGTTGCGGAATGGAATGTTCTCCTTTTGAAAATTTGGAACAATCTTTCGTTATACTTTATAAAATCAGGCTTAATTTGGGATCTAGAAAATATTTTATTGTTACTATCAAGGTGAGAGATTAGCACAAATTATGTACACGAGACTTTGACTTGGATGTAGCATATTAAACGACAATGTTTTCAAAAACCACTTGTCATTAAAAATAGATGTTCATACGGTGAACCAGAAGCCGCAAAGCATTTTCTCTGAGACTGTACAAGATATCTTACTATCAGAAACCGAACAATAGGAACTTTGTCACTTAATATAGACTCAACTTCGTTATTAATGGGTAACCACTTGCAGTCTCTTGAGGTCAACGAGGAGATTTTTAAGGCGGTCCAAAAGTATATGATAGCAAGGAAGAGATTTGTTTAATCACCACTTACATATTCACACTAACCTGATATATCTCTGATACGTATTTGGTTACTGCATATATACCACGTGAGCTGAAGTTAATAGTCCTTTATCTAACCCCCCCCCCCCCACACACACACACACTTCCATCAACACCAACATTTTACAATTATGTATTTTAAGTATACAGTAATATGTTTATGCTATAAATGCTTATCAGAAACTGTTTGATATTATTACAATATTATATGTACACATTTATTTTAATATCTCGTTAGCTATTTTCAATGCTTGCAATCCTCTGCCTTCATTATTCGCGTCAGGAACATTATCAAAGTAAATATTGAGGGGAGAGTTCGAAATAAGCTCAAACCTCTATATTTCTTGTTCGATTCGTATATATTTTCCATGATGAATTCTGCAGATAAATACAGTTTAAATCAATAAGAGATAGATAGATGAAAAATGAAGACAAGCAAGTGTCCATACTTTTGTACACTTCCTAAAGAAGATACCGTTACAGTCGACCCTATCAAATATTCTGTAATTGATCACATTTGTCTATTTCTACCCTAAAGTATCATAAGAAGGTATAACGATGTCAAACTGAAGGGCCATCCCAAGCTACTTGACATTGATATGCAATAGGTCCTTTTAAAATGTATATCGACAAGGAATGAAAACAACCTCATAAACAAAACTGGAGCTCACGCGAATAACGCCAGCACAATTTCTGTAAACACAAACTCAAAGGACGCACGCCATCGTGAAACATATTTTACACTGTTACGACTCTATGGTCTAAGAAAAATGTAACAGAAAGAAAGTGAAACCAACAAATCAAGTAAAAAATCAACAAGCAATTTATTACTAGATAATTAAAATGAAAAATCAAAAAGTCACTTACAGTAATGTGTTTTGAAATCCTAATAATCCAATAAGAATGATTGTTCTAATCACAAGTCCTAAATATAGAATGTTCCGAATTCACGGCTGTGTCCTTGAATGTTATGATGTGCTAATGGTCTCCAAAGTCCTGATGTACTAGTAATCTTGATGTGCTGATGTCAAAATGAAGTATTCCAAAATCTCTGAATAAGTTCACATAAATTCCAAAATCATCAATTAAAAATCCAAAATCCAAAAGTTTGTGAGCACTCTTATAATCCAATGAATATTTAAAATAATTCCTCTCTTAGAATTTGGAATGAATTTTCACAACTGTAATAGCTCTTTACAAGACTGATGGTAATGTCGAACTGAAAAAATGTCCACCAAACATTATATATATAAAGATTGGTCACATGACAGAATGTTCTAGACTGGTCACATGACAGAATGTTCTAGAATGTGTGTCATCTTAATGGAATTTTTACTTGTAAACAAAAATCAACCTTGACCTTCAAATTGAGAAAACATATTGATCAAAACAACCTAATTCAAGGACACTAGTTATACATGTCTTTCCTAATAACATTAAGATTTAAGCAAATATTAAAGTGAAGAAACATTTATAATTTCCTAAAATATTTATAATATTATATAAACATCATGCATAACACCTCCCCTCATAAAGAAAAAGAACGATTTATATAATAAAGCTTTCTTTTGAATATATATCTAATACTACAATAACTAAAATTACATAAGAACATGTTTTATGATACTGGACTTAATTACATCAAGCAATATTACATTTCTATGCACGAGAGAGTGCATCTGCAATCACATTGTCTTTTCCCCTGATGTGTCTAATGTCAATGTTATATTCCTGCAATATCAAACTCCATCTCAACAATCTCCGATTTTTATCTTTCATTTTGTTGATGAAAGTAAGGAGATTGTGATCACTGTACACAATAATTGGAGAAAGAGCTGAGGTAACATACACTTCAAAATGCTGTAAAGCCAATATCAAAGCCAAACATTCCTTCTCAATTGTGGAATAATTTTTCTGGTGCTTGTTTAGTTTTTTAGAAAAATAACACACAGGGTGATCCACACTACTTTTGTCTTCCTGAATCAATACTCACCAACCCCTACATCACTTGCATCAACAGATAATTTAAATGATTGGCTAAAATTTGGTGCAGAAAGAACTGGTGCATTCTTAAGCATGGCCTTTAACTTGTCAAAAGATTCCTGACACTTGTCAGACCAATGAAATGTGGTTTTCTAACTAAATAAACTTGTCAAAGGTTCAGCAATTTTGGAAATATTGGAACAAAATTTCCGATAATATCCAGCCATACCTAGAAATCGCATCAGTTGCTTTTTACAAATTGGAACTTGAAATTCAGAGATAGCTTTGACCTTAGCTTCTATAGGTTTAACTTGACCTTGTCCCACAATATGTCCTAAAAATGTGACACAAGCATGGCAAAACTCACTTTTGCTCAAATTAATTGTCAAATTCGCATCACTGAGTCGATCAAAGAATTTTCGAATGGTTTCCAAATGATCTTCCCAGGTGTTGTTGTAGATAATGACGTCATCGATATAAGCGTCACAATTATCAAGACCAAATGTTATCATGTTCATAAGACGTTGAAACGTTGCAGGCGAATTTTTCATTCCAAACGGCATAACTTTATATTGATAAAGTCCGTCTGGAGTTACAAATGCTGAAATTTCTTTTGCCCTTTCCGTCAGTGGAATTTGCCATAATCCTTTTAAAAGGTCAAACTTGGTGACATATTCCGCATTTCCAATTTTATCAATGCAATCGTCCATTCTTGGGATTGGAAAAGAATCAGTTTTGGTGACACTGTTGACTTTTCTATAGTCAGTACACATACGGAATGTATTATCTGGCTTGGGAACAAGAATACATGGTGAACTCCAGTTACTTTTACTTGGTTCTATGAAATCATTCTCCAGTAAATACTGAATTTCTTTCTTCAGATAGTTCTGTTTGAGAGGATTCATCCTATAAGGATGCTGTTTCACAGGCGCAGAATCTACAACGTCAACGTCATGATAAATTTTACTTGTTCGTGTTGAAACAGCAGGAAATAAGTGCTCATAGTCATGTAATAGCTGTTTTAGTTCATTTCTTTCCTGTTGTTGTAGATGTGAAAGTTTCTGGTCTAGGTTGTTCAATATTTCTGAATTCCGAAGATTGGTTATACCAGAGTCACTATAGTCTGATTGTATTCCATCGTTGATATCTTCACTGTGTGGGACAGGTACAACTAAATTAACTGAATAATTAGCTGAGCTATCTCTGTCAAAATATTCCTTTAACATATTTATATGACAAAGTTGTTTCTGTTTCCGTCTCCCAGGAGTGTTAATGATATAATTTAAGTCATTTACTTTCTTTGCAACGGTATAAGGACCATAAAATTTAGCCTGAAGAGGATTTTGAGGTATGGGAAAGAGAGCCAGAACTTTGTCACCAGGTTTAAAACTCCTTTCCTGTGTATTTCTGTCATACCTTAATTTCATTTTTGACTGAGTAGTGTGAAGATTAGTTCTTGCTACTTCACAGGCCTTTGACAACTTGTATTTGAAATCAGAGACATAATCAAGAAGATTAATCTTTGAGTCTTCATTTGAAAGAAGTTTCTCTTTCAATAATTTCAATGGTCCACGGACAGTATGACCAAAAACTAGTTCAAAGGGACTAAAACCCAACGACTCTTGAACTGATTCCCTAACAGCAAACAACAACAAATGAACACCCTCATCCCAATCCTTTTCTGTATCAAAGCAATATGATCGAATCATATTCTTCAAAGTTTGATGAAATCTTTCCAAAGCACCTTGACTTTCAAGGTGATAGGCAGAAGATTTAAACTGTTGGATGCCTAATTCATGCATAACTTGTTGGAAAATTCCAGACATAAAATTTGACCCTTGATCCGACTGGACAGATTTGGGAAGGCCAAAAAGTGTAAAAAACTTCACCAAAGCTTTCACAATAGTTTTAGTTTTTATATTTCTCAGATTAATTGCTTCTGGAAATCTTGTAGATGTACACATGATGGTCAACAAGTATTGGTTGCCTGACTTGGTTTTAGGTAAAGGACCAACACAGTCTACTATTATTCTACTAAATGGTTCATCAAATGCAGGAATAGGTTGCAGATGAGCCTTAGGGATCTTCTGATTGGGTTTTCCTACCATTTGACAAGTGTGACAAGATCTGCAGTATTTAAAAACATCACTTTTGAGTTTCGGCCAATAAAAATGATTCAAGATCTTGTGATAAGTCTTACGGACTCCTAAATGACCAGCCAAAGGAGTTTCATGGGCTAAATTAAGAATTTCCTGTCGATATGACTTAGGAACAACAATTTGATAGCTCACTGACCACTCGTCACCAGCGGGTACATCAGGTGGTCTCCATTTCCTCATAAGGACCCCATTTTTCACAAAGTAACACACTGGAACTTGTGTGGCTTCAGTTTCACTAATAGCCCTCTGAAACAAACAAGATATCTCGGGATCTTGCTCCTGTTCAACGACAAGGGATTGTCGTTTGTCATCCTGATTAGAACAAAGAGAATGAGTTGCCAAAAGAGGATCACTGTGATCAATACCATTTGATTGATCAATACCTGAGGAAAAAGTGACCTCATCAAAAGACTGACCAATACATGTGTCAACTAAAGGAATAATATCCTGATCAACATCACTCTCAAGAGCTCTTTTTGCCATAGCTCTAGTAACTGCACAAGCAGGGTACAAATCAGGGATTTCAGTTTCGACAGGATCAACTTTCTGATCCAAACAAGGCTTGTCAGTTACAAGTGGACTAACCACAACCTTATCTCCAGCTAGGTCATTGCCTAGTAATAAATGAACACCCTCTATGGGTAAAGAAGTCACTGCCCAAACAGTCACAGGTCCAGAAACTAAGTCTGATGCCAAATTTACACAATGGAGAGGAACATTTACAAAGCCGCACTCAACTCCCTGAACAAGAACACTTTCACTTGAAGAAGACTCCTCAGACAAAGGCAAAGTACCTGATAATAAAAGACTCTGTGAAGCTCCAGTGTCCCTTAATATTTTAATTGGGATAGGTTTGGCAGAATCACCAATAAGTGATATAGAACCTTCTGACATGAATGGTTCATAAGCCTCCAAAATAGAATCAGACTGGGGTTTGTTTGACCAAACAAATGTATTGCTTTCAATACAAGACCGTGACCTTGACCTCGTAGAAATAAGAGCATTTGGAAAAGCTCTGTCTTTTCTCTGTTGCTTATTTTTCAACTTGAAGCAATCAGAAATAACGTGCCCTTTCTTTTTACAATAAGTACACGTAGGAAGAGATAAGGATTTCTGATCAGTCTTATCAGATGTTTGATTCCTAACAGTTGTGCTGTTGTGAAATTTGGAAGTACTCGAATGAGATTGAAATGGTTTTTTTACCAGAAAACTGCTGAGAGAACAATTTATTACCAAATGAAATTTTGTGAGTCAAGGAATAATCATCAGCCATACGAGCAGCATTTTCCAAAGTTTCCACATTCCGCTCGTCAAGATAGGTTTTAACATCACTATGGATGCACCTCTTGAACTCTTCAATTAATACGAGCTGTCGGAGGTTATCATAAGCTTGATCAACTTTCTTGGCTGAGCACCACCTATCAAATAGTTGTTCTTTATCCCTTGCAAATTCGACATGAGTTTGTCCAGTTTCTTTTCTACAATTCCTAAACCTTTGTCGATATGCCTCTGGTACCAACTCATAAGCTTTCAAGATGTACTCCTTAACCACATCATAATCGGTGCTTTGTTGTACTGACAGTGAAGTGTAGACTTCACGAGCTTTGCCAATAAGTACACTTTGTAATAACAAAGTCCAATGCTCTCTGGGCCATTTCAAGTTTTCAGCTATTTTCTCGAAATGAAGAAAGTATTTATCTACTTCTTTTTCCTGAAAAGGGGGTACTAACCTAATATATCTAGTAACATCAAAACCTGAACTTGTTTTTAAAGGAGTGGAGTGTGCTCTGTTTGCCAGTTCTAATTCTGTTAACTTAAATTGCATTTCCCTTTCTTCACTTTGCATTGGTATCTGCCTCTCTTCTTTCTCTCTCTCCATCTGTATCCGCATTTGTCTCTCTTCTTTCTCTCTCTCCAACTGCCTCTCTTCTTTTTCTCTCTCCATCTGCCTCTCTTCTTTCTGCATTTGGATCTGCCTCTCTTCTTTCTGCATTTGGATCTGCCTTTCTTCTTTCTCTCTCTCCATCTGTATCTGCCTCTCTTCTTTCTCTCTCTCTCTCTGAATCTGAAGCTTTGCCAATTCTAAATCCATCTGGTTCTTTAACTCTAATTCCCTTAATTTCCTGTCAGAACCAGATACAGGCTTTCTCTTCAAACTTAAAGCACTATTTTCAAAAATTCCCTTTCCTACTAAATACTGAATCAAAATAATCTTTATCTCCTGTTTTGTCAATGATACTTTTGCCTCAGATAGACTGTATTTTCTGGCAAGCTCGAGCAACTCATCCTTTCTCATGCACTCTAACCCCTCCTGGGTAGGTTTTGAAATGAAATTCTGAACATTAGATGCCATTGTAAATGCTTGTTGGTTTCACACAAACAAATTTCTCTATTAAAAATCTTTGCCAAAGACAAAAAAAAAAAAAATTCCGAGACAAAATCAATATGAATTTCAAAAATAACTTTAATATCTCTAATATGCTTTAAAGAAATTCAGATCCCGGACGAGCCCCCAATTTCTATTACGACTCTATGGTCTAAGAAAAATGTAACAGAAAGAAAGTGAAACCAACAAATCAAGTAAAAAATCAACAAGCAATTTATTACTAGATAATTAAAATGAAAAATCAAAAAGTCACTTACAGTAATGTGTTTTGAAATCCTAATAATCCAATAAGAATGATTGTTCTAATCACAAGTCCTAAATATAGAATGTTCCGAATTCACGGCTGTGTCCTTGAATGTTATGATGTGCTAATGGTCTCCAAAGTCCTGATGTACTAGTAATCTTGATGTGCTGATGTCAAAATGAAGTATTCCAAAATCTCTGAATAAGTTCACATAAATTCCAAAATCATCAATTAAAAATCCAAAATCCAAAAGTTTGTGAGCACTCTTATAATCCAATGAATATTTAAAATAATTCCTCTCTTAGAATTTGGAATGAATTTTCACAACTGTAATAGCTCTTTACAAGACTGATGGTTATGTCGAACTGAAAAAATGTCCACCAAACATGATATATATAAAGATTGGTCACATGACAGAATGTTCTAGATTGGTCACATGACAGAATGTTCTAGAATGTGTGTCATCTTAATGGAATTTTTACTTGTAAACAAAAATCAACCTTGACCTTCAAATTGAGAAAACATATTGATCAAAACAACCTAATTCAAGGACACTAGTTATACATGTCTTTCCTAATAATATAAAGATTTAAGCAAATATTAAAGTGAAGAAACATTTATAATTTCCTAAAATATTTATAATATTATATAAACATCATACATAACAACACGCATACGCGTACAAACAATTTACGGGTATATAAGAAAAAACAAAAGAAAAGGAAAATGCTGTCAGCATAAAAAATGGCCGCAGTATTTTTGTCTGTAATAAGAACACTATCAAGAACAAACAAATATTACGATTATACTATGAAGTAGACATATACAGACATGCATGCATTAGATCAAGATGTTTAACCTGGGAGGTTCATGTGCCAACTATATGCGTGAATAGGTAACAAGCTCAAATGATGTGACACTGTATAACTTCTTCAGATTATAAATAATGAAAAGATTCAAAAGTGGATCATTTACTATTTGTACTATATAAAGTTTGTGAAAAAAAACACGATTAAGGTCGCGGTAGCATGCACTTGCACGTGCTTAGGCTGTTAGCATGGAGACAGGGAATAATCACAACAGGTATGCTTTTGATGGATTTTCTGATTCGAACAACAAGAGAATGATGTAGCAATCACGAATAATAAGTTCGATTATAATTGTAAGTGATTTGTTATGGGGGAAAACTGCTACGGGATGATGCATGACTAATAGATGAATTGACACATCACTTGCAATGTTACTTTTTATGCATTGACGAGCAGGTCAGAGGTCACTCAGAGTAAACAATCCTCATTTAGAAGCAATTCTGACAGTTACATGTGTAAAATGATACTGATTTTAAGTATGTTATATAAAAGTTTATGGCTACTGTGAATTGGGACCGAATAGATTTCTTGCCTTTTTTTGGCCTAAATAATTTTGTATGACTAATATAAATAAGCACCCCGTTGAGCATAATATATTTCTACCCTGAATGACCTCCGACCTTACGCAAAAGAACATAACTCGTACAAAGTGTCCGTTGGTCTATTAATCGATATTTCGCCGGATTGTGTGACTCACTAATATTAGTGTTCGGTGAAGCGGACTAATACTAGTGTTGATTCTTCTGTTTGCAATTAGCTCTTCTGCAACGTATCTAGTACGAGTCCAATGGTTAATTACAAGGTACAAATAAATTCCTTTATACTTGATTTCTCTTCAAGCTACTTGTAAATTTGATACAATTTTTATATTAAAGTCTCCGAAGTTCATGGTCCAATCACGCGATATTCTTCTTAAAATCAACTAAATATCGCAAGACGCAAGACTGGTGTGTTTTTAAAAGGAATTTTGCACGCAATGGTGTTTTAAAATGGAATATCTTACTTAATAATATTACATCATGTACAATCTTTGCTGTTTTTAAATATAAATATAAAACATGTTTAAAACCCAAAATATAATTCATTGGATTTTACGAACTTGCCGTATTTTATTGCCTCTAGTCTGTGGTAATACTTACGTTGTTCATTTATTTTATCGTACATAATGTGAATACTGTTCATTTTAATACATTTCGACCCTGTGTGAGATGAGACCTTGGCTCAAGAATCCATCAGGAATAAATACAGTATATTATTATTATTATTATTATTATTATTATTATTATTATTATTATTATTATTATTGTCCTTGTTGTTGTTGTTGTTGATGATGATGATGATATTATTATTATTATTATTATTATTATTATTATTATTTACATTTCACCCGGAAACCAACAATGAACAATGTTAATGTAAAATATAAAATTTGCAGGACATCGGCGAAGAATATCACGTTTAAATAAATAGACTATTTATATTGACACCCACAAACCCACACACCCACACACAAACATTTAGCAACGTGCGTTACTTATATATATATGAATGATTCATGTGGTTGATATTGTGAAATAGAAAGTACAGTTTATTTACATGAAGATACAATCGAAATTTTAATATGAAAATTGTTATGTTTATATTAAAATCACAAAAACACATTGTGCAGGATTACATAACACATGTATATCTACTCTAGTCTGTTCTGTGGTAATTAGGCTATGTTCATAAAATATTAGAGACGTCCAAAGAATATTTGTGTGAGCATGTGAGCCTGGAAGTATAAAAGCAAAATGACTTGTGCACCGTTCTTCTGTTCTATATTGTCATCATTGAATATATTTTAAATATATATTTTCTATTGTTTACCAGATATTTCATGAATATGTGTCCTCTTTTGAACAAGAAAGCCTTCTCGTTGTTAGATTCTCAAGGATATTTTAATTAGTTCTTTTGTATTTTATATGATATGCTTTGATCGGATTAAATATTGTTTAAACAAGAATGTCCACGGAGAAAAAGGTCCTACTCAAAGAGATTGGTACAAAAAGTGTATTTTTACTTTGATTATATTTTCACATCACCTACATACTTTTCTTATTTCCAAACATTCCGACATATGTTCACTTTTCACCTCAAGTTTTTAACAAAAATGAAATGAAACTAACATGCCATGACCCTCATATCTGCTAAGGGTCAAATTTAAGAAACAAATCGAGATTGGTGGAAAGCAGTTTTCTACAAGGGTTAAAAGCAAACAAACAAAACTGTTGATAGTTACATCAAAGTCGTCGATTCAGTTTAAAGTACCGGAACTAAAATAGTTTGCATCCAAGCTACACAAATAATTAATCGGACGAAATGAAAAACATTCTCTTTAACGTGACGCCCAATATCATCTACAAAAACATGATACAGTATCTGACAATGTAAAAATCGAATTTAATTGTGTCTTTATAAATGTGTATTTATACTTAATTACAATTTGACACAAAAATCCCGGTTTATATATAAGAACATATTTGAATATACGTCGCTAATGGATACGAGCCATGCTTTAGATTTTTCGGTCATTTTTGCGAGCATTTTATTGGTAAATTCACCTGCCAATCCCACAGATCTTCCGTAATACATGCCATTTATGTTTCAAACTTTCCTGTTCTTACTTTCATGTCAGATATATTCATTCTCACGTATTATTTAAAAGATTAATATCAGAGGCAAGACATGTTTTCTGTGACAAAAGCTGACTATTTTCAACACTTTTTATTCCAGTGAAGTGCTGCGATGTTACTGTTAGTTATCTATTCACTGGCATTATGTACATTTGCAACGGCGAGCAACCAGTAAGTACAAATATTCATATTAATTGAAAAAATAGGTTCCTTATATTTATAACAATTTTTATTCTTATTATTCTTTTTCCTGTCATCCTCCTCCTCATACTGATCATTATCATTATTCCTGTCGTCAAACTATTAGATAATTAACAATAATAATAATAATAATAATAAATATTATTATTATTATTATTAGTCCTGTTTTCTTCCTTTTCCTTAACGCTGATCGTTATCGTCATCATAGTTGATATTATCACATTAGATGTTGATGATGATGATGATGATAATGATGATTATTATTATTAGTCCTGTTTTCTTCCTTTTCCTTAACGCTGATCGTTATCGTCATAATAGTTGATATTATCATGTTAGATGATGATGACGATGATGATGATGACGATGACGACGATGATGATGATGACGATGAAGATGATGATGCTGATTAGTTTTATTATTATAGTTAGATAACGAATCGATAAAGTCTGAACAAGGGTTGTACACACTTGCTAAATTTCACCGACTTATTCCTAACTTGACTGGATATTTGTAGACAAGAGAGAGAGAGAAAGACAAAGAGAGAGATTATTAAAGGAAAATGTAATGTGCATGTTGATACATCTTGCCTGCATACGTTAGTTAGATATTGTAATTATTGTACGAATCCTCAAAACATGAGAAAATCGTGTTACTAGCCATTTCAAGAGTTTTGCCCTACATCCTGTATAAAATCTCTGACTGAGACTGAACATCCACTTCCTCTGAGCATTGTGGCCTCATAATAATTAGGGAAATTAAAAATACATATGACTCTTTAATCACTGTGCAATTCTTGACGTCAGATGGTATAAATCTATCAATTAGTCTAATATGTCATGGCCAAGCTGCCACTGAACAAAACTCAAATTCAAGTAGATACTTAATACACGCAATTGAGAGAGAGAGAAAGAGTTTTTAGTTACACGTATTTGGCAGTTTCATTGCCAGATAATTAATCCCTCGCCACGAAGATGTCCAGATATCAACATGCATCTAAATAGATAGCATTGTAAAGATAGATAGATAAACGCTATAAGAGTCTTTATAAGGGGATTAAAAACTAAATCATGTTTCACATAAAAGTATAAGTGGAGAGATACTATAGACTTCCCAGACAAACCAATTTTTTTTTTTTTTTTTTTTTTTTTCATTAATGAATATACACTACTTGAACTTTTTCACATGTTCGCAGACGAAACATGTTCTCAAGGCCAATTGCTTAGGATTCATTTCTCACCTGATTTATAGGGGAGTCATGTGACCTTAAATCCCATAAAGTGAATCAATAGAGACATGAAATTCAGAAGATGTAATAGAAATAATACATTTTACATGGCCGATATACTAATCAATAATATTAATTTGTAAGGTATTCAACAACGTATTTCATAAGCAAGTAAATATATTTTGTAAAACTTCTTAGTATGGGATGAGTATCATTTTACATCTTTACTACCTATAGCCTTAAAACAAACAATATTTATTCTTGGTAACTTGGAGAAATTAGTTTATTAATAGACGAAATAATAATTGTTTAAAGTAAAATACAAAGCTTTATCTTTATGTCACCTCTTGGCCTCTGTAAAGTAAAGTACAAAGCTTTTATCTTTATGTCACCTCTGGGCCTCTGTAAGAAAGAAATAGGTAGAATGTAGAAAATATATAACCAATGTAAATGATTTTTGCATAAATATCATTATTTTTTTAAAATTTTGCTTTTGCATGTACGATTGCATTCCAAATTTATACCCGATTTATGTTGTTCGCTAACCAGCGAACAAACTAGACCCAGATGTGGCATAGCACAATGTGCCGACTATCTGGGTCTACGTTATTCGTTGTCTCTGAATTTATTACACTTCTTTGGAGAGACTGTGATTAGCTGTGCAAAGTTACCACCCTTTGTTTCATCGCAAGGTGTCGCACTTTTAAGGTTGGTCGGTGACCATATTGTAATTCTATTTATCGAAATTTCTGCAAAACTGGAAAAACACTCATGCATGAAATGTGGGACTTTTATCATTCTGTATTTATACCAGCCTACGTGGTCGTTGTAAATGATGTATGGAGAGACAGAAGTTTTCAATATGGATTTTATTCTCGGTTGGTGAACATTTTTTAAAGAGACCGACCAACATCTAATTTTGGAAGGGGGAGTGAGTGTGTGTGTGTGTGTCTCTCTCTCTCTCTATGTGTGTGTGTGTGTGTGTGTCTGGATTTTTGGGAGAAATACAAATTCCGGCCCCCAGATAGCTTGAAAAAAAAAATCCTGCTCTGACATGTAGAAAAAATAACTAATTCTTTCCATCATATTAGTTGAAATAAAATCTTGAGATAACAGAAAAAAATAAAAATCAGGTTGGAAAGAAAATCCCACTTCTCTCCACCGAAAATTAAATAGTCGGTTCCTAAAGGTATATCGTGGAAGGAGATGTCACCAAATTTCACTTTGTACTATTCACACCTGTGGCGAATATATATTGATGATAATTTGAAAGAAAGATAAGAGACTATTTAAAGTATTTGTATTTGAAGAGAATGAATGAAGGTAGCAATAACTTATGCATCTGGTGGGGCTACCACACAGTATATTTACAGTTATCTGATTGAATCACGTTTTTAAATATGTACAAAACCAAAGTTTTGGATCGGGTTTGTGTCTAGTACAGGCCTACCAACGATGGCTGTGAAAACACGTTCAAAAATCTCCTGTAATGTTATGTTTCTTTTGAGACACAATCCCGCTCATCAAGTACACCTTCCGTTAGAGCTAGAGTGTAATTTTTAATTTTTTTTAATTACAATTGCTGAGAATGGTATTGAAATGTCATAATTGTTGCCTTGTTTTGTTTTATATACTATTTACTTCCTGACAGAATGTACTATGATGTCTGCGTCAGACGGTCCTATCCTGTAAAAGGGTTGGAAGTAGTCAAGGCAGGGCAAGACTTTTCGAACTCCGTCCCAATCTATTATTAACTGATGTACGGGATCTCACGTCCAACATAGTTGTCTCGATTAGTACTCTACTATTACAGATGTTGCAATGAACATAGCTATGCAGAGAAAATACACTTGCAGACTCTTTCCGTCCCACTGTAAAAATTGAGATATAATCTAAACACGAGTTTTTTTATTCATGTATTTTTGTCGTACTTGACAAAACAATGCATACTCACGACGACTTGCAATGCATAGTCTATCAAAGACTAGAAAAGCTTTTTGCTCCGATCTTTCTGCGAAATAAAATCTTTAAAGCTCAAAGTAGAAATATATATTTATATATATATATATATATATATATATAACCCAAACAGATAGAGTTTGAAATGACACCCAGACAAATCGTTACGTAAAAAATTGAGCAAGAGATATTATGGAGGTGAATATATTGACAGTTATCCTCTTTCACATACATTGTTTGCTTCCTTCACAAGATTTCGAATCAATCGATGGTTTAAAAAAGTTATCCTTCAGCAAAGTGACTGGGTAACCTTTCCTTGTTGCCATTAATACCTCGCTATTTTCATTTCATGGAATGAAAGGATCCTAAAGAAACAAGCTCAGTGAGACCAATGGGGCACATAACATTTTTGGCACAGCCGGATCACTTCTGTTGTCAGACATGCCCGTCCAGGGAAGCTGGCGTATAACGGCTAAAGTCAAGGTAGGTTTTTCCTCTTTTCTGCCCGTTTCCTCAATCATAGTTATCCGTCTCCTCTCTCGATCTTTAAAAAATCATCTTCATCATCCTCTACTTCTTCTTCTGTTTTTTTTTTGTTTTGTTTTTGTAGTAATTAATGCTGTAAATATAAAGTTTTTAGGCTGACATATCTTTGATCTTCAATTAATAGGAATATGATCCGATAAGAAGAAATAATAATCAGACTTCATGTTTGAGAAGCATGTGTCCAAATGGATATCTTTTGTTCTCAG
Source organism: Margaritifera margaritifera (assembly GCA_029931535.1). Taxonomy (NCBI): domain Eukaryota; kingdom Metazoa; phylum Mollusca; class Bivalvia; order Unionida; family Margaritiferidae; genus Margaritifera; species Margaritifera margaritifera. The sequence continues at coordinate 113,005 of JAQPZY010000562.1, read as the reverse complement.
ATCCAGGTAGTGTCAGGATGTCAATTTAAATTTTAAAAAAATAGAAGAAAACAAATATTTGTTAAACTGAAAATTGATAGGTTTGTATACACTTATTAATTTCAACATTTGTAGGAACACATATTTCTTGTTTATGTGTTACTTAATTCCATCCTAATTACTCTTCTTGTCTGTAAAAGAGGAAAAGCTTTATGGAAGGGTTATTAACTTCAGTTTTTTAATCTTGATTATACTGTTCATATATATGGGGATAAAGTCATGTTCAAAACCTGTGCATTAAACCTTTTTTTTTCATCATCATCATCTTTTAATTTGTTAATTACGATTAATTTTGATTTCTAATTTAATCTATTTTCCGACATAAAACACTGAAAATTCCGCTGATGTTGACCCCGAACATAATTAAAAAGATCATATGAGTTAATACTTTTTCATTTTAAAAATTGATTGTAATGATAGCTCATGAGATTTTGGATAGAAGAAAGAGTTCATCAAATGTGTGGACGTTTTTGACAAATTATGAAGGCAAATAGCGGAATCGCTAGGTTATTCTAAAGTTTACGCATTCACCAAAGCTTTGCAACATACATTAATTACTGCAGATAATGTAAATATTAATGATCATTTTAAAAAACAGCAATATTAGTAGAGAGAGAGGAGATGAACAAATGCTATTAAATCTTTTTAAATTCAAGGTACTAGTATATTGCAAATTGTCATTCATTGTTCAATCAATACATCATTTAGACTTTATTTCATGAAATGATATTTTTTTTTGAAATTGATAACTAAAATTCTAAAAAAAAATAAAATAACGAAAACTATATTTTGTTCATAATTTAAATGAGACGGCGTCATTTGCAGGGAACGGACATACAAGAATCCTATTATTTCCAAGTTGAAGAGTATGGTAAGTCAAAATGAAAGTAAATGTAATTTTATATATCATATTTGCTTCTACAGTCAATGTCAGTTGTCGAAATCTTAAAATTAGACGTTTTTACGTGAAATTCCAATGCATTTGTTGTTCTTTTATAGAAAATTGAAAGTATTTTATGAAACTGAATATTGGACTGACACACATTAAATATCCTGAATGAGACAATAGTAAATAGCTAGACATAAACGTTTTGAAAGTCAAGTCGCTTTACCTTTCTGTAATTACAACATTGACATATAGTCCATTATTATCAGTCATTTTCCAAGTATTTGTAGACGTTCTCACATCATTGTGCTTTCAAAGATCTTTTTTTGTTGGATGGAGCTAGGTGAGTTCTCTTTTCAAAGATAAATTTTGGACAAATTGGAATATTACAATACATAATTTAGCTTAGTACAACAAGTCCTATTATCTCATAAGCTTCTCCAACACCTCCCCTCCCATTTATAAAAATAACAACCCTACCCCGAGAAAAAACACAAGACCATAACAAACAATCTACTTGTTATATTTGGATTTTGAACTTGCCTGTTACAACATAGTAAGTATCTGATAATTTGTTATGTAAAAGCTTCCTTTTGTATTCATGTCTTTATTGCGTAAAAGCTTCATTTTGTATTCATGTCTTTATTATGTAAAAGCTTCCTTTTGTATTCATGTCTTTGTTATGCACAAACAAATCCATTTCTTGTGGAATACTCAAAGTAGGTCTCTGAAAAGCTTTGATATCCGATCTTTATTTTTTAATTTTAAAAATTAATTCTAGCGTCGATTAGCTAACAATTACAAAACATACGAAAACTTCAGTATTCTCCTTCAATTGCACTATAAAACTGTCAGTTGAATTCTGTTCTTCGAGAATAAGCAGGGATTAGTTTTGTACTAAATGTTTAACTTCTTAGTCATAGTTTAACCTGAGTTGACCTCATTTGATTTACACCTATTATTAATTCCAGATCCAATTGATATCATTAGTTTTTCATTTTGTTCAATTATGTTAGTTATACTTTACACAGTTACCTTTATTTAGCGTAAACTTGTGTGTGTGTATGTGTGTGTGTGTTTGTGTGTGTGTGATTATATTTTTTCGCTACATGTGTATCATGATGACGATGACGAGGAGATGATAGGGATTATATATTAGACAGCTTATTGGAGACAAAGATCGAAACTTTACATAAAACGAGTTTAAAATATCTGAATGTGATCGGTTGCATTATACAGTTGTTTCATCTGTCTTGTGATTTTTTTTCTCGTATTTGTAATTAGACATGCGCAGGTCATCCTTTCATTGAACATTCTTTTCTCCTGTTTGCGTTTAAAATTGCTTCGTATTTTTTCACTGCCATGTGTAATTGTTTTCATTGACGCATTCTTCCTAATCGCACATTTTTATTACAGTTCTACCCAAGTTTGAGGTCACGGTTCAGATTCCTTCCTATGGAAATACGGATAATCCATCGCTGTCCGGCGTTGTCCGAGCCAGGTAGATGGCATGTTTATTTATTGCTTGTTGTTTAGAGTGAAACGCGGCTTTATAATGTCTGGTGGATGGAATGGAAAACTGTAAATAAAAATGCATCTGGACTCTTTTGAACTGAAGTTTGCTATGCAGTTTAGTCTATGACGCTCACAGTATGTAGGAAAGTTTTTGTTATTAAAATCATTTAGGAAAACGCCGTGCTGGATGAAGTGCTCTCTTATAGCGAACTCAATGACTAGAATAAGAAAATTGATGGAATCAAACCCTGACAGATCGTTTTAATTAAATCGTATTAATTATACAAATTTCAATCTTCTGCCCATGTATAACAAGCTTAATGTGATTATGTTCTTCTTTCAATTTATCAACTTTTTAGATACACTTTTTGGAAACCTGTCCAAGGTGTTTGTGTACTGCGAGTAGAGCGCCAGTATTCAGCCAGCTTCTACGATCCATTTGCTGTCCATACACAATTCAATGTAAGTACACTCACAGTAACTGATGATAAAAAGCTTTGGGTTTTTTTTGTGATGGAGAAAACGTCAATATTTAAATTCAGACTTAATCAGTTACACGCGTTGATCAAAAGCTGCAAGAGAGCAATAGAACGGATTGTGTCAAACATGAAATCCCCATGATTCCTGTGGTAAGTTAGAAAAGTTTCAAAATTAAGACTAATGAGGGACATGACGCGATTATTCGCTGGACCTGGACATTCTTATAACAGAAAATGAACAAAACATATTTAATGATTTTTTTTTACCAGGAAAGAGAAAATAGACAATAGTGACAAACTGAACTCATGTATACCATTGCACCAAAAATCGACAATTTATTGGACATTTTAAGAGATTTCTTTCTTTATAAAGTCAATTAGTTAAAATAATTTATATCTGATCGTAATTTTCCAACAAATGTGCACATCCATCGAATACATTTTCTTTCTTTGATTTTAAGCTATAAATCCTTTCATATCTTCTTTTCCATTTCTTATTTGATAAAGATCAACGGTGAGGAGACCTTTACAATACCGATGAGTGCCTTGAAAAGGTTGTCACGTGACATTGAGAGTGAGTCATTCCGTGTGATGGCTAATGTCACAGAGACGTTGACGGGCATAATGGAAAGCGCCGATGCTACCGTCACCTTCTACTGAGAGAAATTCAAGGTGGAATTTGCGCCGTATATGACGGAGAGTTTCAAGGCGGGATTTCCTTACCACGTTAATGTTAGTATCTTGTAGGCATAGGGGTAGGGTTGGGGATTGGGTGGGGGACAATCCATTAAAATACAATATGATATTCTACATCCTTACAAACTGGAATGAAATTTCTCTCAAAGTACTTAAATATATCTAAAAATAAATTATAATCCATATCCATTAAAATCAGATACATATTATCTTGCATCATTTGAATAACAAAGGTAAAATAATCTATATGCTTAAAAGCCCTATACATGCCTCATTTAAAAAAAAAGATTGACTCAGGTACAATCTATATCGTCTTATTCTCCATCCAATCATTATTGTAGTTCCCAATATATATATATATATATATATTGGAGAATTAAGTACAGTTTTCAACTTTTAAGATTTTATTTTAACAATGACGGCGTGCAAGCCAAAGGCTTCGAACAAATTCTTACTCAAACAAGCTTTAGGCAAAGTTTACAGAGCTTCTTTTTGTGTATATAAAATTGTGCTGCATAATGCAATTGTTTCTTGGTATTGTATAATCCTGCAACTATAAGGTCTTTTGTTTGTACTGCTAAAGTTATTTTGTGTCTAGAAAAGTCCTATTGATTACTGTAATAATGATTCATGATCTATTTTCTATTTCTATATTTTCATTGGTAAAAGTAACTGAGCAAGATGATCGCCCACTTGTGAACCCAACGGAAATGTTGAAAATCAACGTTGCATATTTCACAAAGACGGCCATAGTGGGCGCCAACGCCATTGACAACTCTGATACTGAGTTTGTCGGTCCATTCCCTCTTGGAAACGTCGTTTTTCTTCCATACCAGCAGCAGTATACACTATCTCCAGATGGATTTGTTACCTTTGACCTGGATATTCCAGATTATGTTTTGACTGGGAGCATCTTAGTATGTGATCAGTCCTTTATGATTGTTAAGATAGTACCTTGTAAACGATACGATGACATTCAACTAAATTATGCGTTCATTTCGAAACACTAGAAGATATGCCGACTATTTGGAAATGCATATAACTTTAGAAAAGGTCTATCATAGCAATAAATATATAATTTAAATAACTTTAGCAAAGGGCCATCATTGCAATAAATATATAATGTATATAACTTTAGCAAAGGCCTATCATTGCAATAAATATATAATGTATATAACTTTAGCAAAGGGCTATCATTGCAATAAATATATAATGTATATAACTTTAGCAAAGGGCTATCATTGCAACAAATATATAATGTAAATAATTTTAGCAACGGTTGTCATAGCAACAAACATATAATGTATATAACTTTAGTAAAGGACTAACATTGCAATAAACATATAATGTATATAACTTTAGCAAAGGGCTATCATTGCAACAAATATATAATGTATATAACTTTAGCAAAAGACTATCATTGCAACAAATATATAATGTATATAACTTTAGCAAAAGACTATCATTGCAATAAACATATAACGTATATAACTTTAGCAAAGGACTGTCATTGCAATAAACACATAATGTATATAACTTTAGCAAAGGGCTATCATTGCAACAAATATATAATGTATATAACTTTAGCAAAGGACTATCATTGCAATAAACATATAATGTATATAACTTTAGCAAAGGGCTATCATTGCAATACATATATAATGTATATAACTTTAGCAAAAGACTATCATTGCAATAAACATATAATGTATATAACTTTAGCAAAGGGCTATCATTGCAACAAATATATAATGTATATAACTTTAGCAAAGGACTATCATTGCAATAAACATATAATGTATATAACTTTAGCAAAGGGCTATCATTGCAATACATATATAATGTATATAACTTTAGCAAAGGACTATCATTGCAATAAACATATAATGTATATAACTTTAGCAAAGTGCTATCATTGCAATAAACATATAACGGCTTCATATTATTGGAGTAAAGCAGAAAGTTGGTTTGCAGAAGCGTCGGACACCAATAATTTAAACCATAGTGATTTATTAACAAGAAATTTTGAAGTTTCAAGGATGTCGAAAAGATATTTTTGCCCGCAGAACAAAAGGGATGATATGAATCACAAGAAAACCAAGAATGCAATTAACTGAAGAATATAATAATAGTGTCCGGATACATACTGAAAACTGTTAGAAATTTAGCTTGTTCATTTTGTTTCACACATGTTGGGCGGAAGTGGCTTGTTTGATTTTTATGAGGTATGCCTATGTCATTGCAAGTACAGTGAGTTCAAGTAAAACAACACTGCATTTCATTCGATTTTCTCAATTTAAGAAGTTTTTCATAAACATCAAGGTGTCGCAGAATTTCGTTTTAATTATTTTTTTACCACTATGTGATTATTGCTAGGATTCTCTCACAAAGAGGTACTCAACACTCCATTTTGAAAATCTCTAAGATTCATTTTAGGCCGAGTTTGCTGGAAGAAAGGTTTACAAAAACATCATCAGCTTTCAGTCTCCATCTAGTACTTTCTTGAAAGTGGAGCTTTTGACTAAATCACCAGAGGTAAGCATTTCTTCACTTCCTAGAAAATGTAATAGAAAAAGTGCAAATAAGAAGAGAAACGAAAGGACAAAATATTTTAAATTCATTTCTTTATGTGTCCAGCGTGTCGACAACAACAACAGAAGCAATATTAATAATAATAGTAATGCTGCAAGGGACAAAACGAAAGCACAAGCCAAACTACACTTTCTTCACTTCCTAGGGGGTTGAATAAAAGATATAGGGAAAAATATATCGGGAGCATAGTTACGATCCATATTTTATCGAAATGATAGAAAACGCTTATCAGTTAGGGATACGCATAATTGTTTCCATGACAATCCTCTTGTAATGCTTTTTGGTCTTGAGGGCCAATGGGAATGCCAATTGTATTCTACCTGCAATCTATAAAGTTTTTTTTTTTAACTACAAATGATTCGTTGGATAGTTTAAGTTAGAGAAGACGGTTAATGTTGCAACTGTAAAATATAAAAAATCTACGATGAGTCACGAACAAGACTGTCAAAGAGAGTTTAATGTAAAAAAGGAGCTTCATTTAGGCCATCATTAACAAGACTGTCAAAGAGAGTTTAATGTAAAAAAGGAGCTTCATTTAGGCCACCATTAACAAGACTTTCAAAGAGAGTTTAATGTAAAAACAGAGAGCTTCATATAGGCCGTCATTAACAAGACTGTCAAAGAGAGTTTAATGCAACAAAAGGAGCTTCATTTAGGCCACCATTAACAAGACTGTCAAAGAGAATTTAATGTAAAAAAGGGAGCTTCATTTAGGCCACCAGTAACAAGACTGTCAAAGAGAGTTTAATGTAAAAAAGGAGCTTCATTTAGCCCACCATTAACAAGACTGTCAAAGAGAGTTTAATGCGAAAAAAGGAGCTTCATTTAGGCCACCATGCATATCTTTAATATTCAGATGACTTTTCCTTTTACTAATTTTCAGATCAGGAAAAATGCAGTATTCACTGTCACTGGAAGTAAAATCCCAGGAGAAGTAACAGTAACATACTGTGTAGGTATTTTTCGTGCATCTCCTTTTGCATAATCACTATCACGTTGCGTACAAATCTTTTTTTTTTTTTTTTTCTTTTGTATTATACTCTGTCACCGGTATTTGTTTGTACATATCCGAAGACCAAATATATACTGTAGGATGTATAATTTGTTCACGTGTATTCCTCACCAAGTGACTGTTGCATATTTTCCTTCTTGCTGACTCAATCAATTGTTGTTTTTTGTTGGGGGGGGGGGGGGGTTGTGCTACATCCTTGCAGGCTGTAAATTACAAATAGCAATACAGTCAAAGGGCACATACAATATTGATTTAGTTTACATGAATTAAATCATTAAGACGAAAAATGCAAGCATTGAATTTCAATTATGAATTACTTTTTGTTACTTGTCATTATTTTGATTAGCATCTATCTCAAAATGGTTGTCCCCACAGATGATACACGCAGTAGCAAGGATAAAGTAAGTTAATGCAGTCGCTAGGGTTAGTACTACAATGACAGGTTCATGTGGAGTAGCAGCCAATCACATCTGTGTTAACATGTCGTTTGATGTACCGAATTACACCTGTATGACAAGTTCTCAGAAGTTATAATTGTATGTGTAATTGCAGTATTAGGTAAACGTTTGAACATCAAATTTAGAATGTGTTACAAACATATTAGGGTTACTACAAGAGTAAGTGACAATCTCAGATTAATTTGGATCGTCTTTTAATTAAAACTCTGAACAAATTAAGATTTCCTGGCATGTGAAGGAACAGGAAGAACAGATACATCTAATAAAACCTGGCTTAACGAACGATAGAATATGACTTTGTCGTTAAAATAGGATATTTGCGAGGAATCAGATGTAATCGGATTACGTTTGTAGGCTTAAATTGATCTAATTTATGTACATTTTTAATCTTTTTGAAAATGTGGTTTTAGGGCACCTACGACATTTATTACTAAACATAGCATATTTAAATTAATTTTCTTTGCTTTATTTTAGACAGTTTATCTTGTATAAGCACATGTGCATGTTGTATTATTGCCAGTTAAAGGCGGAACACGCTCCTTAGAATGATTAAATATCTTATTTTATATAGAAAGACAACTGAACTGTCGAAATACTTTTTTGTACGCCTTTGTTTTGGCGATATCTTGGTTTATTTGTAACTGTCTTTTGACATACACGGAATGTCAAAATAAAGTGGCCTCCAACAATATGTTTAAAACTGTGTACATTACAGGAGTAACTTTCAGAAAGAAAATCTCGTTTTTAGATTCTCTCAAAGTATCTCGTGGCTTTGACGGGTAAAGTGACAATGGATCAGGACAGTGTGATTCCGACTTTTGATGTCCCTATCACTTCCAACATGGCACATGCAGCTCGCATTCTAGTGGACTATGTCAAATCTGATGGAGAAATAGTGGCTGATGGACTCTCCTTCACGGTGCAGGAAATATTCCAAAACAAGGTGAGTATGTTTAAGATGCAAGCTGAAATATAGTAATGTACATATTTGCTTTTACTTAACTTTTACATTCGGAATTGTGCGTATTAATGTTTTGCAATATCACAGATCTGAGTTGAAGCACGTTTACCTTGATCTTAATAGGTGGAAATCCAGTTTAACAAGATAAGGTCGCAGCCTGGTGAAAATGTTGAAGTTCAGCTGAAAGCAGACCCTGATTCTGTCATTTGCGTGCTAGCCGTAGACAAAAGCGTGCTACTGCTGCAAACTGGAAATGACATCACGGAGAAAAGGGTTAGTGAACTGAGGGAACCTCGCTATTATAAGTGGTTGTAATTATGCTTGACTCCATTCAGTTAAAACAAATCATTACATAGTAACTATAAATGTATAACTCGAGTTCGAAATTCCTATAACAATCACCATCTTCTCAATGTTCGCAGAACTCGACTTCGTTCAACACGTTTCTTTTAATAAATTTAAATTGATAAGTTATGCAAACTTTCAGACTCTGTTTATTACGTGACTGAACTCACACATACTATTCAATGGGCTACAAAATTGTGTAGCGAAATGACTGACGTTGATTCAAATGTCATGGACATAACTCGTATAGAAAACGGCAGGACATCATAACTCAAAGCGACATGATGTAAGAGATAACAAAATATAAACTGGGTGGATGAAACGTCACGTCAGTGGGGTCATGTGGGCTCGTGCGATTAATACATCAATGCCGAACTGCAATTATCATGAGCTTTGTCCTATATTTAGGGATGTCAGTTCATGATTAATTATGCTTATATATATAGTCTGTTTACTATACCTGGACTGCCAATAAAATTTAAAACTTGTAGTAAAGACTACAGGACAAATAAAAAAAATTTAAAGCTGGACCTAAATCATAAATATGAACTCGGGCATGCGCCTTTTTCCATTGATAAACGTCTATTTAAAAAAATGTTCTCCCTTTTCATCATTTTTACATGAATCGCAAATAACTGGCTGTCGATAACGAAGGAACATCCAATAACCGGGATTACCCAGTCTAACAACAGTAACCATATTCTTTCTGTGGGTGACTTGGTGCAATAGGTATTGCTAGTACCACAATCCCATGCATGTCATGACAGGTAAACCTCGGGTGGCAGCCAATCGCAAATTGTCCGTGTGCTGTTAAATCCAATGAGTAATATGTGTGATAATTTCTCTTAAGTGTTTGCTTGTGAATTATTAAAATATAGGGTGAAAACTTTATATAATACTGCAGTGCATTAACGAAGAAATCGGATAATTGAATTTCATTATGTTCTGGTGATATGATTTTTGTCAAGCAGTCGGTAGTAGTGTTTTTGTCTATTTTCACCAGGTACGAGATGATTTAGGCAGTTATGACGGCGACGGGGTTCCCTTCGCAACCGGATGGGGCATTCCACCGTCTTGGGCAATCCCTGCAGATGACGCACATGACGTATTCAATGTAGGTATTAATTTTCTGTATCAAACCTTTTGACTCGTTTTTATTTTAGTTTCATCTAGCATTATTTATTTTCAAGTGTTAAGTGTGATTAGTGCTTTCATTCAAAAATCTAATACACATATACAAACTACTAGACAGTTTAATTCAAGACTGACCTTTTTCAAAGAAGACATGACTAGCGTCCACTTTGTTAATTATTTCAGAACAGCACATATAAATAACATACCCATTTGTTTTGCTTTCTACTGTATCATTTTTCAGACGTATTTTCTGTTCCAAATTAAATTGTGGTAAGTTAACCAAATTGCATCTAAAATCTTAACAAAATGAATTATCCCATGCAGTTCATTTGATACATACATGTATTTTACTCTCAAAGCTTTTGAATCAAAGTACCTTATATACTCGCGTATAATTCGAATCCAAATGCAAACAACATAGACCCTGATCTGCCGTCGCATAATGCGCCGGCAGATCAGGGTCTGTGTTGTTTGTTCTACTGATTAGTCCTTACAAACTGCATAGACCCAGGTCTGCCGGCGCATTATGCGCCGGCAGATCTGGGTCTATGTAGTTTGCAGTTGGTATCGACGTATACGCGAGTACAGACGGTAATTATTCTTGAGTAACACCACTATAATAGTAGTTTACACATAATATATACTCTATTAAGAAATGAACTAATTTCATTTTCAGGAAGCAGGATTGATCGTATCGACGGATGGAAACTTGCACAAGTTTGATATTTGGTCATGTAAGTAGATTTGTATTTCTGTATTTTCAAACATGTTGAATAAGTACATAATTTGAAGACAAAGGTGACATAAAGAGATAAATTCCCATCTAATTAACGTTATTGTCACTTTGCTATATTTGGCAAGAGGTCATATAACAATTGCAAGAATTTCAAAGTCTCCAGCGAGTCAAACAATTTTGACCTTATATTCTCTCTCTGTCTCTGTCTCTGTCTCTGTCTCTCTATCAGCCAACTATATGAAGAATTTCAAAGAGGAGAATCTTTGCAACTATCAGAAGGTATTTAAAGATGGCAAAATTTTGACTCGCCTTATGAATGACTATTTAAACTATAGTAAACGTCTCGAGAACAGACGCTGTTGGTCAAAAAGATTGGTCGCTTTATGGAGATGGTCAGTATACAGAGGTTGTTGAATGGCATATAAGAAAGCATCTTTCAAACGCAAACTTGTTGCCAGTCTGCAGGGGAGACCTGATTACGGAGGGGCTGGTTTAGGTAGGTTACAGGTATGTTACATGGTATAATTAAAAGTCATGAATATTTAAGTCACGATTGTCCTAAATCAGATTCAGTACTCTGAACGTTTTCAGGATGCATCTGTTTGTCCGTGTCCGTGCAAATAGTAAAATGTTTAAACTACTTTTGTGTTGAATTTTATTAACATTTTCGGTTTTTATTGTTTCCTAGTAAAAAAACACACCGATATACCGGTTCCTCAACTGGGATGCCGTGTCACGAATGACTGATACGAATGTCAATGAGAAACTTGTAGTCACAACCCAGAGAGTCAGGAAATTCTTCCCGGAAACCATGATCTTCACCAATGTCACTGCTGAGTATGTTTTCAAATATGAATTTCACTCTCATATAATTGTTCAAGATTCAGGAAATTATTTTTGGAAAGTTTTTACTGAACTGTTATGATTTTTTTTGTCCTTCATTATTGAAAATAGAACTTAAATATTCCATTATAAGAAATTAATAAGCATACTGTGAACCAGTAATTCAACAGGTGATATAATTTGTTTTCACTCGTCTTTATTCAGAAAAAAAATATTCTCTAACGTGTGTTGATGTTTTCTTCGTTAATGTATGGCTCTACATAGATTTCGTTAATGTAGCAAGATACCTCATAACATTTTCTCGATAAAACATGGTCATGGGGAGATCAGTTATTTAATATGAGTTGCTTTCTTTGTAACCGCACATAAGTTATTAGTTTAGATTTTTAAAAATATAGGTAATGACACAATTACAAAAGTAAAGAGGTTTAAATAAAGAATGTATCTGTGTGAACTTTGTTCAAAACAATCACAGGTAGGGCTTGTATACTTTTAAAGATAATTTACAAAAAGATATGTGTTTAAATGATCTGTACCTTTTTGAGATAACGGGCACAAGAACAGTGTTTAAAGAAATTAGCATCCTTATTATTTAACTCCACCCCAGTATCTGAAGTAAGCCTAAACACAATACTAATATACCAATAAATGCAGAAAGAAAATAACATTAATCCTACGGGATGTCATAAATAAAAAAACTATATAAAACTAGGTGGCGATTGTACAAATAAGAACGTTTTTGAAGTTGGTGACTTACACTTAATGCGTGTAACAAAATCTATTGGATGGGATGTCATATATAATAAGGGCATAATAAAAATAAGCATGTAAACAATAAAAAATGTGTGGAAAGATCACAGTTTACAAAAGGTATAGAATAGGAAACGTGGATGACCCTTCAATATATCAACGATTCTCACTCTCAGCCTCAGAGAAATTAGATACTGTGGTGGATAGTTTACAAAAATGTAAAAAAAAAAAAAATACAAATTTCAAAAACGAAACAAGTTAAAAACTAAATATATTCAAATAAGTTAAAATATTTTAAATGAACAATATAAAAATAAATTAGAAAGTACTAAATAAAATAATTTAAAATTGAAATAACACCTAAACACTTGAAAAGTTTGAAAACTTAAAACAATCAAAATTAAATATTTAAAATTTAAGAGTTTAAAAAACAAAAACAAAACAAATACCCTCCCAATTTCCAACTGTAGTTGGTTATTTGTACTATGTAATTGTTACTCGAAGTTCTTTGAACTTTTTAGTTGAGTTTTAAACATTCAACATCAATACTTTCTTCGTTATCACCTTTTGCAATTATTACCTCTTTGATATTTCACATAAATCTTAAGATTCTTGCAACCACCATTAATTGACACAGTCCTCATTTCATTCTAGTCACCGATATAATAAAATATATCTTTTTGAGTTCATCGAAAATATTATAGTTTCCAACAATACAATGTATCATATATAAATATATATATATATATATATATATATATATATATATATATATATATATATATATTAGTTTTCTATTATTTTAGTTGATGATTTGAAATAGAGCATTCATGATTATTTTGTTGTTAGTATAGTCCACAAGTTTCACCTTAGGTGCTTCGTTCTTACTTGTCGCTTTGAACATTGTATAATTGATACTGTTCAACTTGGTAATTGTATATATTACTGTTTCACAATGTTCAAAATCCTTTTGTCAAATTATCTTATCATTCAATGCTTTCAAAACAATTGATATATCTATTGCGCTAAATTCCGTAAAGGTTAGTAGAACAACTATACCATTAGCTACTCCTAAGAACACAAACCATATATGCGTCAACCCATTTCGAAACTTTATATTTCCTTCTTTTACTTGTATAGTGTTCAGTCTGCTTGATCAAATACGTTCTAAGCTCCTTAATTATTATGCAGATGCTCTTTTTCTGTACTTTTTAAGTCATTGTCTATGCTACTGTATTTCCTGTGTAACAATTTTGTAAGGTAAAAGTCCATTTGCTATAAGGGAGTCGATTCTAAACATGCTAAACGACACTGGACTGATTAGCTTGTAAACTTCCTCAAACTCCATTGTTAAAGGTGGACCAATTGTAAAGAAAAAACAATAGCTGATACAAAAGAATGCTGTTGGCAACAGTAAGAGTATAAGTTAATGTTGCATGGTAAGTGGTGTTAATAATGTCTTTTTGTTTTGCTCAACATTGTCTAGTTATCTAGCGAAAACAGTTAGCAATATAAATTGTATGTGTTAATACTGTCACATAAAGTCCATTTTTTATCAGATAGTCGAATGTGAACCTACTAAATTAAAGTGGAATTATTATCTTTAAAATTTTGTCAATGCCCATTGTTGATGGTGAACTTATTGACATATTAAGCAGCCTCTTTAAATACAATTGCATGCAAGAGCTGAGGTTAATGTTGCATTGTAAAATGTGTTTATTGTTTTCCTCAATATGTACTTATTAATATAATTAATTAGCTCCCCTAGAATAATATATTGTGTTGTTTGACTTTGTTTCATTTCTTTCGCGTATGGCACTATCATATTTGTGTGATCTTCTTTGCTAAATCTTCGTCGTTTTATAGTCTGTATGTTCTTTATTTATTCGTTCGACTTCTTTTAATTTGTTTGTTATACTTTTTTTTAAAAATTGTATGTGAACTTATTCCAGTAGGTCTTAGCAGTTATACTCTAAATGGATCTTTTGGCTTTATGTAGTTATTTTCTCTAATTGTTTGCTAACTTTGTTTTCATATTAATTTCTGTCTTTTGTTCCTTCTATTTATTTGACAATGAAATTTGGAAATTTAACTGAAAAAGATTTCAAGATGATATAAAGATTAGTGTAAGATAACTTACGAAATTACTTTGAGTAGTGAAAGCTACTTTGAGATATATTTGCTTAAATAAACAAGACGGATTTTTCAACGTGTTAAAAATGCTGCTAAGATAAAGATATAACTGAGTTAAGCAAACGCTTTGATTACAAAAATATGTACGAATCCGTAGATCGAAAAGTGGATTAATGCAAATAAAGGATACTTTCAAAAATGGAAGAATATAGATATAGATCACAATCACAAGTGGTTTTGAAACAGGTACCACAATCAAGAATAATTCAGATTTATTCATTTGAGAAGAATTATAATTTTTACCAGCTCTAAAATAACACATGAAATCATGGACGACAGTAAATGTACTAGAATTTACTATCAATAGATTTATGTCGAAGCTGGTAAAAACTTTACAAAACCCGAAGGTGTTCGTGATGACGACCTTCACATTGATCATGTCTTACCGTGTACCCCTATTGTCTGAATGTGAACAAGAAAGCAAACGTTTTCACTGGTCCAGCACAAAATACATGATAGCAAGTGAAAACGGGTCTAACAAATATAACATTCCTTCTAGGCAAGACATAAAAGATCATGAGGCAAAAGTTGAAACATTAAAGATTGTTAACTTCATCACTGAAAGCCTTTTGTACAGCAGTGTCTACTCGTCTATCATAGCTAGACTTTACTTCATAATAAAGATAGATTCCTGCAATGATGACTCAGTAGTCAAATAGCAGTAGTTAAAGGTACATCAAGAATTAATCAACCGGTACACATTTTATTTATTAGGTATTTTTTTAAAAAGATATTTTTAGATTCCTTTTTTCAGTTGGCCCTTTAAAATCTGTATGATTCAAAGTTATCAAACTAGCACTACTTGCAGATAAAGGCAAAAATATAATTTAAATGGCCCAAATTCCGAGTATATAGATTCCTTCGATGCATTGTATTCATCCTTTAGTTAAATTTGTAAACTGCTTAAAACTGTCGATTGGAATAATTTTGCTTATTATTGATGTTGGAGTAAATTACAACATCTGGCAATGATTTGGAAATTTTAGCAGCTCAAGCATTTCCAAAGATTGCATATGTCTTCCTGATTTGTTTCTCTTTCATTTTGTCCAACTCTTTTTCAGTCCTGTTTCTCCAGTTATTTCTTTCTACATTCTATTTGCAACAGATATGTTACATTCGTGTTTGTACTCTTCGTTTTCTGTAGAAATGGGGTTACATTGTTTTCGATAATTCGCAAAATGTCACTTGATATGAATCCCAATTCCTTTTCTAACTGTGACTTATCCATTCCTTTCCTATTTAAATAATTGAAAATGGCTGAAGGTTGGGAAAATTTTGAAATGAAAGCAACTGAAAATCATATGCAACTCCACATAAAATCATTATGCAGAAATTATCAATAGCTACAAAAGATCATATTGCGTGATTTAAAACTAGGTGAAGTACAATATCAATTGATGAGAAATGACGTAGGATTGAAGATAACACAACATCATTAGAATATCAAAGTAAAATATCCCACGCGAACTGTTCGTCTGAAAGAAATAACACAAGAAGAGTTTATTAACATAAACAAACCTACAGCAAGTAAATACGTAAAAAAAGAAGTTAATTTAGCAGACATAAGGTTACTCCAAAGGCATTTATTAATCTGCATTACAAGTAACATAAGAAAAAGATCATAAATCGTCTAGTATCTCTGAAAGAGTATATTCTTTTTACCTATAATTAACACAAACAAGTAACAAGTAATTAAAACTGCTGATTATCATGAAACAATTCAAAGCGAAAACTTTTAACTGTGGTGAAAAGATTATTAACAACAAAAGAGGAAAGAGTATTCAAGAACTATGCAAAGCCTGTAATAGTTAATAAATCAAAAATTGAATATATAGGATCAGATGTTAAAACTGTAAATACAAAGACAGACAAGCTTGAAACAGACATCATCAAAGGAAAGAACCGAAACATAAAGGATGTGTTATATGAAAAGTTGGAATGGACTGAAATTAAAAGATCGCAAATAGTTGGAAATTTAACACAGCTGGAGAGCATTTTTAGAGAAAATATTTTACAAAATCAATTGAAAAGTGAGAATAAAATTAATATTAGGTTAAAGGTTGAAGCAACAGTTCAAAGAAAAGGGTGAAAAAATGTATTGTGTCGCTACAGCAATAGTAAATATAGCAATTAGGGTACGAAATGTTGCTTGTCCTACTCTTACTCTTACGTCAACATCTGCCTCACTGTGACACACTTCATCCACTCCTAATCCACATACTACCCCCACTCTAACTACTCTACCTACTCCAAGTTCTGGAGAATCATTTTTTACATTATCAAAAAAGCTTGTAACATTTATCCAATTATGTGCTTGAGTTAGCGAAACGTTGCAGCTATGTGACCTGGAAGTATTGGTGTCATAATAACTTGGTTATTTAAGAGAATTGGACAATTGTTTCTTTCCTTTTTGAACATGTTTTGTTACTTGCTTCATCATTAGTGGCTTTGTTACTTCCATTTTTATCAGAAGATGTAAACAAAGCATCTACAAGAATTAAAGTTTCTTAGATTATTTCAAGAGGTAAACAACATCAGCTCCAGAAACCATTATAATAAAATAAATGTTTGTTCGTTTTGGGGTCCATATTGTGTGTTTGGGCGTTTTAAATTGACATGTGTCTTTTAAACGTCCAAGTATATGATCGGAATATCAGGCCTGGCAGTAGAACTATAATCGACGTAGGAGAGACGCGTTATGTGGGTATATCGTCACCATAATCCTTCTTCTCTACACATTTTTTACCTACTTTGTCTTCAGTTATATCCAGTACAATTTATTGTCGTACTGCCACAGGCTGTGTATCAATCTTTGGAAAACGTCCCTTCATTATATCGGTTTTATTGGTAGACTTACTCCCTAGTTTAAATGAATCAATGGATTTCTGTGAATTGTTGTTGTATCGACAATACTACCCATTTTAATCACCATGTAACTGAGTAACACAGAGAAACAGTCACCACATGCAGCATAGTAAAATTTAACTTTTGATTTTGATATGTACTGTTGCAATTGTGGAATTACGTTTACATCTGTGTAATAACCTTGCTGTCATAAAACTAATGATTCCATTACCTTTTTAACAGCATCTGATGCTGTCAAAATATACACTGTAATAGATGTTCTTTTTCTACATGTGGGCCTAAAATGCAAATCACATATGATCTACTGTTCTGACTTGACCTTTAAATACCTTCATCTATCAGACAAAAAATAACTATATTGAAGAACAAAATATGTCCGGCTTGTAGGGTCTTATTTTTCTATCATATAATTCATTTTATCAGATGACAATGTTCTCCAGGAGTCACCTGTGCCTAATACATACTCATATTTATGTTTGCAAACAGCTAACACAATAGGATCTATTAAAACCGTCGTGTTGTGTTTTATGTTCTTCTGCCTCATTATCTATCAAGTATTTGTTTTCCCTTCATATATCTTCCATTCATGACGTGGTAGAACTCTAACATTGTAGCAAATCAAATTACTTTGTTTTCTATCAGTGCTATAGTTATTTGAGTTGAATTTTTCGTTCTCATAGAGAGGTATTTTACATTCATAAAACAGTTTCCGCATCTGAAAATAAACGTGAAATTTGTATTCTGATTTGACAATTTTGTTATGTTTTTGTATATGAAATACATGAAGGAAATCCAACAGAGAGATGTTGCCATCCACACAACCAGTTTTGTGGATCTGCCAAAACTTCATGTCACTCTGATATGTATTTTTGTAAAGTCATCACTGGCAACATTTAAAGTGTAGTTATCATAACTGTTGCATGCTTGGAATGCACAAAATCGAGCTTTATTGTTGTAAATTGTACCTTATTAAATTAATGCGATATGTTGACTTTTTTAAGGCGAGCTAACCATTTTGATGCATTCATCCAAGTTGCAATACAAGGTAGGTTCTTATGCGTGTTATCTTATGAAGTGTGAAATCCATTTATCTAGAAAAAGTGTTGACTGTGCTAAGTGAAACGGATATGTGTTGAACAATGTTTACGTTTCCTTTGTATAAGGAATTGGCCTTTTGTGTAAATACATTGAGCCTGTAAATACATTGAGCCTGTATTTACTTTTCTCACTTTCCAACGTAATTCTATTGTTTAATTCTTTCTCTCTAAGCTGTTAATTTCCTTATTGTACTACCTAACTAATATCATTTCTTGTACACAATGTTTACTTCTGTGACATTTTGTATTAAGTGTTACCATTTCCCCTATCAGTTGTTCTTATTTGCGCTTGTAACATTTTACAACTACCGTAGCGTTTTTAACACAAACCCCTGGCTACAACCATTGGTATTGGTTCAGTTGAGTTGCAGTTATAAGTACAACCTTAGGTATTGAATCGGTTATTGGCAAAACATTATGTATTGGTTCAGTTATGGATAATAGTTCGGGCAGTCATTCTTCAGCTACCTACTGTGTTTTATACACGTGCATATTAGCTAGATAAGAGAGTAGTATATAACACACGAATATTGATCTAGTGTAGTTTATTCAGCTTAGTTATCACGGTTTTGCAACTATATTTTTTTTAATTTAGATGTAACCTTATTTCTGACTTGGTATCCTTGTATTCTCTACTACTCACACCACAACTACAAATCTTTCAGATAACAAGATAAATGATTCAAGTAATAAATACGGACAAGGAAAAACCTATGTAACTGATCTCATTGATTATATACACGTACATATATGTTCTTTTCCACACTAATCTAGAACGGAAATATGCGAATAGGAGACAACTGTTACGATCTTCGACCAGCAAAGACTGTCGACACATTAAGATATGTGTTGGAAGTTCCAGGACTTCTTGGCAAACAATATGTTCTACAGGACGAAGCAAATATCCAAAGAGAACATTTAGTCGAAAATAAAGGTTTGCAATATCTTATTGCATTTGGAACATAAAATATGCACAAACATTCTTTGTATTTATTTACTGAAAAGTTCGAACTTGGGTAAAATGTATTTCCTGAACACAATTACATTAATAGAGAGGACGATGCATGGCGAATGACTAATGATTTCGTTTTTATGCGGTATATTGTATCTCTTATAATTTAAATTAAGCAATGAGTATTATCTGACGTTGTATCAGTTATGGATTAATCACATTTTTCTCTCTTGATTTAAAGTGAAAACGAAATTGGGAGAAAGTATGGCAACATCATTATGACTAAGCCCTTGCTTCTCCGTGAACCTTCGTTTAAAGCCTTGTTCGATTTTTTTTAAGGTAGAGTACAGTGATGAAATGCAGGAAAAAACCTTGCCTCAGTTTTTATATTTGATAAAGAATATCTCATCTTGCAGATACAGCAAACGTGAATAAGAAAAACGTAGAACAAGAGCTTATAGATCTTGTCCGACGTTTACTACGTGGACAACATCAACTAAGCCATTCTCCTCGCTAAGATGCTATGATATCACCCCGAAAGGTAGCAGATTTAAATAATACAGGGTTAATAGGTGAGAACAGTTGTGGTGCAAAGAAACAAAGGTATTTATGCAATAGTATCACATATAATGATGATAAGATATTAGCACATATGACGATAGTAATATAACCCCAGATGAGAATGATAAATTCAGTTATGTTATAATATATCCCTTTAATCTTCTTAAATATTACAGGCCTTCTGAGAATATACCTTAGTATGGAAGAATATAATAGGTCACATGGAAAATAGTGTAAACACATTTGTATTAAAAATACAGAACTAATTCATATTTCTATTCATCATTCCCATTAAAGGCTGAGACTATGTATACTGAATAGGTTTTCTCATTGCAAATTATATCCACAGATAAAACTCGTAATCTAAAGAAAGTCTATTATGTCGAGGTCGCCGTACTGATTGATTAAAGAACATGGGAGTTGTAAGTGTTCTATTTGCATAAAACAAACCTTTATACCTATATATATATATATATATATATATATATATATATATATATATATATATATATATATATATATATATAAACCTACGCACCTACATCATTACGCCTATCTATCGTATCTACCTACAAGCCTATTTACCGCCACCAAACTTGTAGTTAAATATCTCCCTATCTATACCAGCCATTACTCCAAAACAAAATATGTTGTAATGTTTAGCGAGTTATGAGCTTAACTGAAAACAAGGCAAAATGGCCTTGATTATGTGTCACAAATGTCCGTGTAGACATGTTGGCCCGAATATGAATTAGTTGAGCGCCCAGATATTAACGAGGATCCCATGTTCGAGTCTCTGTTTATAGGTGCATAATGCATTTATGGCCCATTACATTTAGGAGAATTTGAGTATGAATTCGCAATGCGATTGAAAGAAAAGATTATTGACGAATCCAGTGTAATAATTAAAAATACAAAACTAATTCATATTTCGATTCATCCTTCCCATTAAAGGCTGGGACTATGTATACTGAATAGGTTTTCTCATTGCAAATTATATCCACAGATAAAACTCGTAATCTAAAGAAAGTCTATTATGTCGAGGTCGCCGTACTGATTGATTAAAGAACATGGGAGTTGTAAGTGCTCTATTTGCATAAAACAAACCTTTATACCTATATATGTATATATATATATATATATATATATATATATATATATATATATATATATATATATATATATATATATAAACCTACGCACCTACATCATTACGCCTATCTATCGTATCTACCTACAAGCCTATTTACCGCCACCAAACTTGTAGTTAAATATCTCCCTATCTATACCAGCCATTACTCCAAAGCAAAATATGTTGTAATATTTAGCGAGTTACGAGCTTAACTGAAAACAAGGCAAAATGGCCTTGATTATGTGTCACAAATGTCCGTGTAGACATGTTGGCCCGAATATGAATTAGTTGAGCGCCCAGATATTAACGAGGATCCCATGTTCGAGTCTCTGTTTATAGGTGCATAATGCATTTATGGCCCATTAAATTTAGGAAAATTGAAGTGTGAATTCGCAATGCGATTGAAAGAAAAGATTATTGACGAATCCAGTGTAATAATTACATTCCTATATTTTCCCGAGTTGTATTCTCGCGAATCCGAATTGTGTAGCAAAAGTCATGAAAGTCGCTAACAGGATGGAAGACAAAGGACATCACAATCATTTATTATGCAAGCCAATTTAAATTCACATGAATATTTTAGGTCTCTTTGGTCATACACAGAAACATACACAAATGCACATACGCACGCATGGACGCACACATAGATAAAATATATATTTCATCTATACTTACACATATTCATCGACGGTACGAAACTCAAATCCACTCAAACAAAGGGATCTAGTGAAAAGAAAGATACAAGAAGCTTTCTCGCACATTATTAACGGTGTAAGTAATGAATTCTTAACCACTGAGCACACTAACATTCTTTTCATTTATATAATGCATATTTTGTAAAATACAAAGATGATTTGGAATCAAACGATGCGTAATTTATCTCTTTTTGATCGACTAAACAGTGACGATTTTCGAGTTACTTGGATGCATCTCATCTGATTGAATTTCTTCAAAAATAATCCGCTCATTGGCGTTACTATACAATTTGCCAATGTAATTACAATAATATTGCCCTAAACAGACCCCTCCGTAGTCCGACTTCCTCTGTAAGTAGGTCCTTTTTAATACGGTCTCCTCTGTAAACAGGTCACTCTGTAAGAATTGATAAAAACAAAACAGGAAAAATTGCATCCAAATGGCAGTTATAATATTAAGCAGACCTTCCTAATCTGGCCACCTCTATGAAATGGCCACACTAGTGATATTAACAGTGTAACATCTAGAGAAATCTCGTCTTTATTTATAAAAATGAAGATTCTTTTTTTCATGACAAACGTAGAAAGTTATGTTCCTTCCTGTTCCTGTTTGATTGTTATAGAGGTCATATGCCTTTTTATGTTATCTATAAAGCATGTTATACTTCACAAGAATTTAAAAAGCATTATTTTGTGCATTTTCATGTTGATATCGTAAATTATAAACACTTTGATAGAATTTATTTGTATTTTGTCATAGGTGAACTTGCGCTCCAAAGAAATTGAAGATTCTAGTACATCAATCAGTGTGACCCTTCGTAAATTTATATATTTTGAGGTAAGAAATTGTGTGAACTCGACTTTCATGTACGTCCTTGAATGCTTGCGATAGAGTGTATGTTTTCTCCGTGAACGCATGCCTTAATGCAAATCCTCCTTTACAACAAATGTAACATTCTGATTTACAATCAAAGTGGGGAGAGGTCATGATGATTGTAATGACTTTAAGAAGGCGAAGGGACTATACAGTTTTAGTTTTGATATAAGCGATCAGTCAGATAAGACAGAAGCAGGTCTACATAATTATGAAACCACTCTCTTCTCTTAAAGAATGTATGTTGCTTGTCTTGAACCATAAATTAATGTACACAGTTCATCACAAATGATAATTCTAATAATAATCACCACCTATTTCTACGCCAATACCAAAATATAAAAAACAGAATATTTTCACCTCATCAACAGAAATCAGTATGGTGTTGATGTTTAAATGGCACAGACCGGTGGGCAAAGTTTCAAAGTTTCAAAATGCAATAACTTTATTAGCTAATATCCATATTATTTTATGATAAAGGTTCAACTGAATGAAATTCTTTTGCCCATATTGTTGGCCATCTAGAAAATAAACATTTCCCTTATTCCAAATAATGGTGGGGACAAGAGCGACAGTTTTATGGAATAATATTATTAGATAAGATATAGTTTATGTCACGACAAAAGTTTAGGTGACTGATATCACCAATTATGTAACATTTTGAAGATCAAATTGGCTTTATCTCTGGTTGATTGATAAGCGAAAAGATCAGGGTGGTAACGTCCTATTCAGAGAAATATAAAATATTAAGCTTTGCAAATTTTTTTTTTTGATTTTTCGAAAATTATTTGATTCAGTAAACTATAGATTTATTTCAAAAGGTTTAAAATGTTTAAAACTGTTGTCAGTTCAATAAAAACATTATGTACAACAATTTCTAAGGATATAATAATATTATATCTTGTTTTCTAGTGAATAAACACGTATCCCGATGAATTAATTATTCATCGTAGATGTATATAAGGGGTCTGGTGTCCGCTTACAGCTTTCCACTGTGTACTGAGATATTAGCAATAATATACCAGTATTAGGGGTATAACATTAAAGTATATATACTTTCTTATATAGAAATATGCTGCGGACAACCCAATATATATAAACGACTCGTACTAAATTGACAAATTACTCTGATTTATTCACCTAATACAGCAGCGTTCGAAGCATATTTGCTGATTTTGAGATTGTACTTACAGAAACTACTTTGAACATTGTCTATACAGTGTATATATTCGTATCCCCATACTTCAGAACAATATAAAAAAGGACAAGTAATATTTTAACACATGTACATTAGCGTTAAGTTGCAAAACGTTGCAACATTCCAACTATCACATTTCCTTTTCAGGAACTTTTTTTTTCCGTATTCGTGAACATTTAAGAGTGGATGAGAACATAGTACCTAGGTATTTGTAAAATAAAGTTTCATTTTTCTTAATGCATCCTCCTCGTCTAAACACCACATCTTTTGTTTTAAGATAAGTTCATTTTCATTCCATAATTTAAGCAAAACATTTCTAGTACTCTGGCTTGGTTCTAGGAAGATACAGAGGACCAAGCACATTTTCTTTTTAATTTATGCTCAAACGTATTGTCTAGTAAGTTGTATAACTGACTGAATTAGCCGATTTCTTGCTTTATCCCAAGCGATAATATCAGCGGTTTACCGTTTATGTTCTGCTCTATTTTGTGTATATTTGCATAGAAAATATCAATAGTGACAAACAACTCCTTCCCAATTCAAGGTAAAACAGCTGATAAGAACAAAAAAAAAAATGAAGGAAAAAAATTATTTGTTCAACGCTGGGTATAACCCTGTTCGTCTGGATGCGAGGCGGCCATATTGAACTTTTCACCACGCAAGCGTCTCAAAACAACTTGAAATTTCTTAGTCATAATATTATCAATGTCTGGCAAAATATGATATGTTTTACTCCAGTGAAATATCACAATTATTTCACTATAAAAATCCAGTAATTCACAGCCTAACATAAAAATAAAATAGTAGCAGCAGCAACGTTTGAAATATCATCTATATATGCTTAGGGGAAAACATCATCTAGATGAGGACTTATTTGTATACCACTACAATCATTGGCTTTAAACCTTTGACAATAGTCATTAATATATATATATATATACAAAAAAAAATGAATGTTGGGCTTTGCATGCATACGTGACGAGTACCAAGAAAACAGTGAAAGTATTCTGTTAATCCATGATTTCAATTTTGTATACATAGGCTTGATAATTTTAAAGAGCTTACCATGGAGTCCATTTGTATTTAAGATATAAAAAACGAATTGGCATTACACACAATCAAACGCTTTAGAAAAATCTATAGAAACATAATAGCATCGTCCTATTCTCTTTGAGACCTATTTTTGGACACAAGTATACAAGGTAACAATAGTATCTGTAGTACTATAACCCTTTCGATACCCTGCTTGATAAAATTATTAATAATACCCCACGGTTTTATTCCATTATAAATACTTTTTGTGAAGACTTTTCCAAAAACATTAAGAAGAGTCATACCAAGAAAAGTGTCAAGATGATCTGTGCTTTCTCCTTTATGAAATGGATATATTATTCATTCACACCACGTTTCAGGAAAATTGCCATTCTACAGGATTTCGTTAAAAAGTAAAGAAATAAGGAGTTTAAAATTCCTATTATTACACTTAAAAAAGTCTGCAGCAATTCCATGGTCCTGGTGTTTTATTATATTTCATGGATTTCATTGCTTCATACATTTTGTCTGATGTAATTGGATTGTCAAGATCTGGATTATACTCTTTGCAAGTATTACAGTTACATCGTATATTTCATTTGTAAATATAACCTCATCTTCAAATTGAGTATTTATTTAAATTTATTGCCATTTAATAATTTATCAAAATATAAGAACCATTCTTCTGGAACTATATCTGAATGCACTCTATATATATATATATATATATATATATATATATATATATATATATATATATATATATATATATATATATATATAAACCTACGCACCTACATATATAATGC
The DNA here is from genome assembly GCA_029931535.1 of Margaritifera margaritifera. NCBI lineage: Eukaryota > Metazoa > Mollusca > Bivalvia > Unionida > Margaritiferidae > Margaritifera > Margaritifera margaritifera. The sequence goes on along the minus strand of JAQPZY010000562.1, from coordinate 87,151 downwards.
AATTCAGCGTGTGAACTATTGTTACATAATTTGCCTTCATACGATATAACGTTTTAATGTTGAGTTTGCTTTATGCATTGTTGTAGAGTTTTACTTGATTTTGATTTTCTAAACTCCTTTTAAATATAAAATTTTGCTTGTTTTAAAAGCTCAAGTTCATCATCCCACTAATAGGGTTGTTTAGGGAAATTTCGTTGAAAATAGTGAGTTTCAAACATACATTTTGCTGCATCTTGAATTATATGGGTTAGAAATTGAACAGTATTATCAACACTCTCTTCCAATAAAGTCGTAAATCGATCATAAAGAAATAGTCCACGAAACACTCTGTCGATATTTGCAATAATTTTATCGGCTTTTTATTGTATCCATTTACAGCTAGGCCTCTCACGTATGCGCATATTTGTACAAAACTTCGTGGTCTATTGGAGACAACTCGAAAGATACACGTGATAGGAATGTGATCGGAATCATCATCTTCTAAAACAGTAAAATTCACAATTGTGTCAAAGATATTGAAAGATGCTATTATAGACAGCAACACTTTTACCACCTTTATTATCCAAATATGTTCAGGTTCTGATTTCATCCCCTTGAAATCTGCCATTTGGTATATGTATATGATATGTTTTGCACAGATTAGTCAGGGATTTTTCGAAATCGTTAACAAATGTATCTTATGAATTTATTGTTTTCTCAAAAGTGTCAATATTTAAATATTCCAATGCAGATAAGTACATGGAAGTATCTTTTTCATGCATTATTGAATCATCTAAAAGACATATTATACTGTTTAAATCACCAGCAGTACAAATATACATTTCATCTAATTTACCTAACACATCAACAAGGTCATGCTCAAACAGTGTAATACCATCACTTTCTGATTCTTTGCTGCAGATGGTTGATTCCTCTGGATAGCTGTATGGAATCAAAAGAGAATATCTTCATCCATGGACAAAATGCTTCTTTCAAAAAGCAAAAATAATACATTGTTTGTAATTTATTTTGATTTTATATAGTGATATTTCTCATTTATAACATATACATAAATGCCCCCCCCCCCCGAGATTGTCCCGGTTAGACTATGTACGAGGGCCCCACACATGGCATGTTCGCCCCCCCCCCCCCCGTACATAGGAATAGTACGTGCTATATGGCAATTCTAGGACCTCTTTTATCTATATATATATTTATAAATATAGGATAAAGTGTGAAAAGCCCAACATATAACACACTATAAAATTGCTCGCAACGAATGATGACAATATACGATATTATATGATGTCTCACTGATATGGTCGGCTTCGGATTTTGTTTCTCAAGCTCTACGTCTATATGAATATATGGTAAAGTGGGAAAACCCCAACATATAACACTATAAAATTGCTCACGACGAATAATTACAATATACGATGATATTGTTTCTCAATCTCTATATCGTTTCTTCCTAAATGACTAGTGAGGAGTGGACGTAGAAAACGTTTCTAAAAAACAAATTGATAACTGTTGAGTGAGAACTGGTGAGGCTGGACTTTGACAATTTTTCTCAAAGAATAAAATTGAGAACGTGGTGGGTGAGAACTGGTAAGTAGTAGCCTCGAAAACATGGCACAGGCTGGACTTGGAAAAATTTCTTGCTGCTGTGCAAGTGAAAACTGGTGAGGTGTGGACTTTGACAATTTTCAAAAGAGTCAATGATAGATAGATAATATTACTATCATATCATATAATATTATTATTATTATTATTATTATTATTATTATTATTATTATTATTAATATATAAAAAATTGTAAGTCCAAAACATGCACGACTATAATAATATAATAACAATATTACCTACCTATCATTGAATCGCTTGAAAATTGTGTGAGGTTTTTCTTGCTGAATGCAAAATGCCCTGGGTCTTGAAGATTGCACAGGTAGTTACGGTGCTATCTTGAAAAGACCCAGGACTTTTTTTTCCAAAAAACACTTGTATCAAATTTTCAAGCGATTTAATGATAGCTAGCTAATATCACTATTACGATATTATTATAGCCGTCCGACTTAGAAATTTTCTAAGTCCAAAACCTGCACGGCTATAATAATAATAATAATAATAATAATAATAATAATAATAATAATATAATAGTAATATTATCTACCTATCATTGAATCGCTTGAAAATTGTATAAGTCCAAAACCTGCACGGCTATAATAATAATAATAATAATAATAATAATAATAATAATAATAATAATAATAATAATATAATATAATAGTAATATTATCTACCTATCATTGAATCGCTTGAAAATTATATAAGTCCAAAACCTGCACGGCTATAAAAATATCATAGTAATATTACCTACCTATCATTGAATCGCTTGAAATTTTCTAAGTCCAAATCTAATTGTATGTTACCTCCCCTTCACCTGCTGTGACATTTGGACAATACGGGTAGTAACCCTAGTCTTAAATGGTACCTGGTAGAATTAATGATATGTTACGTCCCCTGAACAGGTAAAACCGTTATAATTACAGGTAGAACTTTCGACATATGGTATGATCCCCACGCAGTGCGCTATATCAAGAGTCTTTTAATTCTGCAGCTATTGCATTCTTAAACTCGTTATTATCATTGTAAATTATTGACTATGTATGTTCGTATGCGTACAAGTCTTTATTCAGCTCGTTTTTCATATATACAAATAAGTCACAGAAATCTCAATCCTTAACGGATCTTTGTAAATAAAATATCGATTTATATGTTTCACATAGTTGATAAGAAGTATGCGCTATTAACTTTTACTAAAAATGGAAAATAAAAGAGTTTGTAATTTGCACTGCGTGGGGATTATACCACATGTTTGGACTTGGATTTTTTTTAATAATAATATTAGCTACCTATCATTAAATCGCTTGAAAATTGTATAAGTCCAAAACCAGCACGGCTATAATAATAATAATAACAATAATATCAGAGTAAAATCGTGCCCATATTGTTTGTCAATATTTTCACTATTTATATATATTTCCACCCCCACCCTCCCGTGTAGGTCTTTCAATTGCGCGTATATTAATATCAACTAACACATGGTATCTATTTAAATACGCTCGTCGGATATATGTGACTATACCATATTACTATAATGTTCGCAAGAAAGCGGCTTGACACAATCTCGGAAATGTCGGGATATCCCGACATTTCCGACATTCACAAAGCGGTGTAATTATTTAACTGCTTTTTTTGACAATATTGTCACTAAATATATTTAGATTTAATATCGCAACCCACCCACGCGAAAGTCTTTTAATTGCGCGTATAATGATACCAACTAACACATCGTATCTATTCAAATACGCCGCTGGGGTCTATCTTACTATAAACGACATTCGGCTTGACAAAACTTATCAAATGTAAAGGAAATACAGGCACAAAATATCAGTGTGAGTTTCTTCAACACTGTGTATGCTTACTATTTCGTCATTATTAGATAGTAAACTGATGAACATGTATTACACTGTACACTGCTATGTTCATAAATAAGGCTGCATTAATTTTGTAAAGAAACTATATATGTTCGTGTTTCTAAATATTAGGTACACAATTTAGGAAATTTATATCAAGATTTAGTGCAATCGTTTTCTCTTTTTTTTTGCCACATGCTAGTTCGGTGGTTTTGTCTCTTCACTTTCTATCAAAATATGGCACGCGGGACAGTTGTAGTGTATATATTCACTAGTTACTCTTCCCCATTAAACCAGTGGGAAATTATTGATTACTCCAAACATACCGGGTTAAAAAAAAAATGGTTTCAACATGCAAGAGTTTGAATTATTTATTTAAAAGTTTATAGCAGTATCAATAATGCAAGATGGTTGAAAAAAAACGCTCGGTCGGATAATTCGATACTTTGAATAAACAATGTTTAGGGTAATGCTGTTTCTACTGTATATTTACAGAAGGACGAGAATCATCTTTTAAGTCTGAATGAAGCCATTGCTACAGCAGAGAAGGCTCTGGCGAATTCAGCAGCTGAACTGGCAACGGAGTATGAAATGGCAATAATAGCATACGCTCTGTCACTTACAGAAAGATATGCTGCTAATGCCAGGTCCATCCTAAACACCCTAGTTCAAAGTCCCGATGTCGTCAATGAAGGTAAAACATATTTGGTCAGATTTTGATCGGTTTCAAGAAATCTGTGTAATATTCTGGACTTCATACGAGCATTTTTTTGCTGGGAATGGTGTGTTCCCATTCTTAATTTTTTATATGGTTTGTTGTTAATAGACATTACCACTTTTAATTTTGCGTCAAATATTTTGTAAGAATAAACATGAAAGTATTAGTGAAAGGCATTTGTTAAACATACTTGAAACATGGCTGTGGAACATGCAACTTTAAAAAAAAGCATGAAGTCACTTTAAGTGAGATTCCACAAGTACAATATGTAAAAGCTTGAAGTTACTTTAAGTGAGATTCCACAAGTACAATATGTAAAGAAATTTCAGCCACAGTACATGTAAGTAACATAGAGGTATGCCAACATTCTCTCCATTGTGCATGTTGCAAATGCAAAATACTTCATCTTACACCTGTCACTCTCTCAGAAGCATGTGTTATCTGTAGAGCGCCCCCACTACCAAGTAGGAGGGAAGCGGTACTTAGTCATTTTTACAAACAAGTTTGTCTTTTGTGTAATGAACAGTTTACCAATCTGATAATCGGAGTATTTTTAAGTCGTAAAATGATTGCTGTTAAGGGTCAGTTGATTTTTAAATGACAGAAACTTTTGTATGTAAAAGAAAAACAACAACAACCATGTAATCCCATCATTATATATAGTGACAGTTTCATCAGAAATTGGCAATAACGTAATTAGCAATATGTTTTGAGTTTAATCTACATATCCCATATACTGTTTGTCAATCGGGAGAATATTCTTTTTATCCTGATCTTGGATGTTCTATATTTTACTTATTTGCAAGCAATTTTCACATATACAGTTTTCTAAATTCAGTCCAAATTTATGTCGAGTATTTAGTACAGCCAGTCCATTATTCATGATCCATACCTTAATCAGAGTAAATGATTATGCTTAGTGAATGATACAAAGCATGTATTCCTTTTCTGTTTATTGTTAGGTGAACGTCTCTTTAAATTTACATTGGGAGACAAAGTGCATATACAGTGGATTATGTTTATATTTGCATACATTTTTTGCCAGGAACAGGTATGGAAATAACCGGACTATGCATATAAGCGGAATCAGTCAAAAACGTAGAGAAATAGCTGTTTAGGGTAAATATTCTATTAAATTATCGGAGACATGTAAAGCTGCAACATTTGATATACAATTACAGAATCCATGGAAGCTAATTACCGTATATCCTCGCGTATAATTCAGATACAAATGCAAACAACATAGATCCTGATCTGCCGTCGCTTAATGCGCCGGCAGATCAGGGTCTATGTTGTTTGTTCTACTGATTAGTCTTTACAAACTGCATAGACCCAGATCTGCCGGCGCATTATGCGACGGCAGATCTGGGTCTATGCAGTTGCAGTTGGTAGCGGTTTATACGCGAGTACAAACGGTAGAGTAAAGAATATGAGAAAATTGCATCGCACTTATACTTGAAACGTAAAGTGAAATAAATACAATCACCAAAATATGTTAAGAGTATGCAGAGATACACAGGACGGAGATTAAAGTATATACATCAATAACATGAGTAAGCATTAAAACTTTGTGAGATTTTAACACCTGGGAGTCCTCTAGATTCTTTAGTCCAGATCAATTAAAAGAAAAGAACCAGCTGCAATATTACTTATTACGTTTTATGTCTAAGACAAACAGACTGTTATTAGGAAGTTTTGTAAAGTGCAGGGTACATGATGTTATCCATTAAAGGTTTTCTTCTGCATAAATTTACTGAAAGTAAGTGCAGTTATATTTCTTTAGGTATCGTCTTATGCACGTTAATTTCCTATTGGCATAACAGTAACAATTTATATGGAGTCTTACTATGCAAATATGCAAGTTAAAGGTATACAAATAAGCGATCAGATTTACTGATAGATAAGCAGTGCCGGCTTAACCACTAGACACACTAGGAGGTTGACTGGGGCGGCAAAATTGGGGGGGGGGGGGGCGACAAAAAAGTGAGCGAATAAAAAAATCAAAACAAATAGCGTAAAATAGAAGATAATAAGTGTCTCAAAATAGAAAGGGAAAAACAGATGCAAAATTTTCTTTCTTACTAATAAACAATATTCATTTTCGAAAGTTAATTTTTGGGGAGGGGCGCAAGGCTGAAGGTTCGACAAAGGCGCCAAATACCCTTATATAAAGAGATTTGTTTTATGGAATTGTACGCTTATATCCGGTATATGTATACGAGCGGAATGAAATAAAGTGGAATAACCTGAACCCTTCTTCGACGTTATTTAATGTCAAAGACATTTATATATCACCCTTCACACTGGGTCACAATCCCAACACATGGGAGTCTAAAATAATGCCAGTCTGTCTGCCTGTCTGTGCGTCAGTAACTTCGTCTGCACGTTGCTCCTAAAGCGCTGAGTGAAAGTTCACCAGATTTCATATGTATTGTATCACCTGTAGTTTGTTATTTGGTAACACATTGAAAGTTATTATGAAACTGCAGTAGTTGAATATTTGAGTTGTTTGTTCCAAGAGATGTTCAAAATTTATAACTCTAGATCACTGTAATGGCCTCAGAAAATGTCAAAAATTTATTTTCTTAAGTTTAAAAGCTTTTTTATTTATTTATTTTGTATAGACATACCTTTGTCTTTAATAATACGTTTTATTTTTCATATTTATCGCGTGTGATGCGTGAGGTGTAAATGCGGAAAATGTGAAAAATTCCTCTGACTATAATGTATTTATACAAATTAAACTATTCCCGCAGTCATGAAACAACGGGAAACTTTCAAGACGTTTTCCTCATTAGATAAGTTGTAATCTCAGAAAATGTTATATTGTTTCACTCATGTGCGATACGGCAATTTTAAAGAAAATGGTTAGATTTTATGGCAGGCAACAGTGACGCTTTTATCGCTGCAGCAGTTTACAAAGTATGTAACTTTCATTGTACAAATATTATGCCACAATAAACGAGTAAAGTATTAAATTTAATTCAGTTTTTACTTTATCAGACACATATATTCTTTAGAAATTAAGGAAAATGTTCACAGTTGAAATATTTCCAGGAGGGGTTGATTTGCAGACGACTTGTTTTATGACGATATAGGCAATTCAGCTTGGTTTATAAAATATTTGTATCAGACTGGTATTGTGGACAAATGTTTCTCTATAAGAGCATTATATACAGTGGGTACAATACTGTGAAACTGTTGGTAATTCGTTTTAATTTTTTATTTTGGTAAAACATTCCAATCATAGAAAGCGATTGACATACATAAGCATAGAGTGTCTGAAGCAGTTCCAGTCGGAACAAGTCAAGCCTACCTCACGTTCATCACTTATTGAAGACTCAATGTAGTACAATTTGAAATGGCAGAATAAATAATTAACATTCAATATAAGGTACATTTTGTCTCGGCAATTAACAAAAATAATCCATGAGAATTAACGATAGTGCGGTAACTGATGCCAAGTTCACTAGGGGACTCTAGTTCCAAACTCAATATATTTATAACTGAAAGGGTTAGTGAGGAAACGCATTATGAAAAGTGTATTTATATTGTTTTTCAAACAAGTACAAAACCATATCTTATATAAACGGTGTGCTAAACACCGGAAATATTTAATAGAAAGATAATCCTTGTTGCTGCTACAGAATACAACAAACTTTATATAGCTCATATAAATACATGTCATGTAAACATAGTTTCGTAGTCCAATGATATAAAGTCCACTTATATACAAAGCCGACATGGGTTCGATTCCCAAAAAAGAATTATTTTTTTCTTCTTCGTTCCACCTGGCACAGATAGTAATCCGTAATAACTTTATTTTCCAGACTGATATGAAAAAATCTTAATGTTCACCAATTATTTCTTTTTTAAAAGTTTTACCACTAAGTTAAGATATTAACATGTAATACATGTATTTTTCACATGAATATAAAAACAATCTTAATAGTCACCATTGATTTATTTATTTTTGTAAAAAAAAAGACTAATTGTACATAGTATCATACATAGTGTCGTTATATGTTTGATTCTTCAGCATTTAATTTGAAGATGTAGTGATAAAGATTATTAGTAATGAGATTATGTGATGTGGGAAAAATGGCTGACTCTAAAAGCAGGTACTTGAAGAAGAAAGTTCAGTATATGTTACGTCACAAATTAATTGCCTCATGGGTAAAATATTACCAAAAAAGTACATCTTGTTACAAGGACATGTGCTAGAAAAAAGTATATGACTGCATAAAAATGTATTTCATATCACTAATTATTTATTGAACTGAATATTCAAATGAATAAAAAACATCTAGGACTCCAATATCAATTGAATAAGAACAAAATCACTAATTACAAGAAACTCCATGTCCCGTCCTTTAGCTTAATATACAGCATGTTCACAATCAGACTACAAGTCATGAACAGCATAATTATATTACATTTTGAGGCTGATATTTGCTGATTAGTTGTCTATAGATTCCTTAAACTTTTAATCATGGGCATTAAAGCTCTTTATAGCATAAGTTTACTTCATAACATTGATTTTTGTAATCTAACACATATTTCATATCAAGAATATCCAACTGTAATAGTATATTCTTTTTATGTATAGTTACTATCGACAAGACCGGATTAAGGCGGTAGGAGGACCTGTACAAATTTCAAAAAGCTCCACTCCACCCTTCCCCGAAAAAAAATGATTAAAAAATAAGATAGAAGATTTTTTAAAAATGCCATTTAATTGCGTTGCGAGGCACTCGCTGGGTGGGGGGTCTAGGAGCAACTGCTCCATTTGCTCCGCCTTTTGTCAGGTCTTGACCATCATATCGTGCACCACCAGAAGTACTAGCAACCTTTCATCATTTCCCTTCCGATTATATGAACCCAGAAATTACATATGTATTGATTGCTCAAAACGAACTACCCCCAAAGAAAGAAGAGATCTCAGTGGTCCAAGAAACAAAGAGATTCGAACGTTTATGCTAAGAACTTTCCTGATAAATGTAAAAGAAACGAATGTGACTTATGCTAAATGTAGAAGCAAGTACTACAGACAAAGAGGAGAGTCTTTCCATGAAACAGCTCAACCCAATAACGATAATGCAGATCCTATTTACAATCCACCAGAAAAGAAACAAAAAGCTGATGTTAATTCTCCAAAGAACATAACCTTGCCCCTGTCTTCTGTTATGGGTTCATCTCATTCACCCTGCTGCATATGCAAGCGTCGAGGGCCAAAATGCATTGTAGTTCCAGCTTCAGTCAGGTATCACACGTTTATGGATAGGAATATAATCATTACAGCTGGTGTAAGATGTTGTCCTGACCATATTGAGGAAGACAGAATTAAAGATCCAGCATTTGAAAGTATTTCAGACTTGAGATCAGAAACCTGTTTGAACAGGACAGACATTGTCAAGCTGATAGAAAGTATTAGAAACTTTGTCATTGAGAATAAAAGCAGACGGATTGATTTTTGGCAACATCTATGACTGACGTTGAGTATTTCAATCTACTCGGGATTGACAAGGCCTCATTCGATGACATTTATAGTCATGTCGAAAATCTACGAGATTCAAAAATCAGATCCTACAGAACATGCATAGGCATTCTTTTGACAAAACGTCGCTCCGGTATGTCAAATAAACTACTATCAACAGTATTTAATATCAGTGTTCATTCCGTGAAACTAGCAATTAAATCAGCTAGAAAAGCCTTAGCTAAGGACTTTACTCCGAAATATATGGCTTTGAACACATATACAGAGGATCTGTAATCACTCAACATACTAGAAGCCTGGTGCAGGCTGTTTTTGGTGGAAATAACATTCCAGCAATTTTAGTCATAGATGGTACCTACATATACATACAGAAAAGTTCACAGTTTAATTTCCAACGTCGATCATTCGGTCTTCACAAACGACGTCCACTTGTGAAACCAATGATGGTCGTTAGTACAACCGGCTACGTTGGCAGTGTTATTGGTCCATACTTAAGTGATGGTAAAATTAACGATGCCAGCATATTAAAACATGCCCTCAGCAGCAATATTGAAAAAATGAGAGAATGGCTGCAAGAAGATGATGTTTTTATCGTGGATCGAGGATTCAGTGACTCAATCGACCTACTTGAAGATATAGGCATGGGAACTGAAATGCCTGCTTTCTTGCAGAAAGGATGGAAACAGCACACCGTGGAGGAGAGCAACGCAACATGATTAGTAACAAAAATAAGATTGGTAGTTGAATCTGTCAATGGTAGGATAGAAACATGGAAGTTTCTCAATAATATTGTACCCAATTCACAGATGTCATATATTGGACTGCGCCTATCTAAACAAAGTAACGAGTTCATGCAGAAGGTAAAACGTGAGGGTCTAGACAAGAAGAGAAATCGTTGGGAAAAGATAGATGCCTCAGCTACCATAATTCGTGACTTTCCAAGGCTTGATGAGAAAGACTTGCGAACTATTACATTTGGAGTATATCAACTGAAGTTAGCAAAATCTTACACCCTTGAGCACCTTAGTGAGGATGAAGGTTATGATTTATGAGTGCAGAAAGACCAGAATGGACTTCTAATGGCAAAAATTCAGAGCCTACAAACTCTGGCTTGGTTATGATCAATATTCAGTCAGAGGTTGGTACTGCCGTCATCTGGTACCTTGGATATGCACGTCATCAAAATGCACCTTTTAATTCGATGTCTGACTGGCGGTCTTATTTGAATGATGCGCAAGACCTTCCAGAACCTAAGTTGATTGATGATGATGATGATGATGATGACGACGATGATAATAACGGTGGCGATGATACAGCTGACATTAAAGAGTAATACTGTAGTATCATTTATTTTCGTGGGGCTCAATTTTCGTGGTTTTGTAAAAAAATACATTTTCGTGGGTACTTAAATTCGTGGTTTTGCCTGTCAAAGTTTGCATATTACTAAGTGTTTAATTTCGTAGTTTAACCTCTACAAATACCCAAAATAAAGAATACAAAAGAATAAAACTCTGCCGTCGCAAACTGCGGTCACTTGAATGTTTATAACAATACTTTCACATGTATGAGCACAAATCAAAAACCTGACAAGTTCAATACTGACACCGTGTTTTTGTATAAGTGAATAACATCAATGGAAGCCGACGCGGCCAACAAAACTAAAACAATACTACCGCCTCTATGATCACAAATAGCACACATGTCAAGGTCAATCACTTACACCGTGTTTTCGTCTGAGTGCTCAACATCAAAGGAAGCCGACGCAGACTACAACACTAAGTCAGTCGGTTATTAAAGTAACCTGTATGATCTCTAACTTAAACCGCTATCCATAAAGGGAACAAAACATTTGACCGGCTGACCTTTGCTCAATGCAATCAGCAGACAGTGGCAATATTTGATGTGTCTAGAGCCCATCAATGTGAGAAGATGCTAACTAAATTGAAAGAAAGTGGAATCACGCGTTTGTTTGTGCCTGCCTCATGTACTCATCAACTCAACCACTAGACTTGACAATAAATAAAGAGTACAACTAATAATTAAAATCACACTTGCACAACTTTTATGCTAAACAGGTCATGGAGGCCATCATAAAAAAGGAAGATGCTACTGGTGACGATCACTGATTGCAACCTCATTAATCAAGCCAATTCGTGCTGAATGGATAATTGCAGCACACGCGACAATGAGTGAAAGATGTGATTTAAATATAAGTTTTTTGGAGAAAGCTAGACTTGTTTAATTCTGAAAATTGGGGATTATTTACCTGACAAGCATTTGTGTGTACATTGAGACTTGATTGACACAATGTTGATACAGTGGCTTTGTCCGAAAATCAGCAAAGTGTGAGCTTTAATACTCTGCTGTAATTAATGTATATACGTAGTGTTTCATTATTAATAGTGCTTCAAGCAATAGTTCCAGTATTTTACAGGCTTGTTGTTCTTTTGGATTAAAAATGCATGGATAAAATGAAATGTGGTTTCAGGAGGACTTAAATTGTGTACATTGATACTTGATTGACACGATGTTGATACAGTGGCTTTGTCCGAAAATCAGTGAAGTGTGAGCTTTAATACTCTGCTGTAATTAATGTATATACGTAGTGTTTCATTAATAATAGTGCTTCAAGCAATAGTTCCAGTATTTTACAGGCTTGTTGTTCTTTTGAATTAAAAATGCATGGATAAAATGAAATGTGGTTTCAGGAGGATTTAAATTGTTCAACAACAGTTGTACTCGAGTGAAGGATCGATTTGTACAAGTATTTAATTTAATTTTCATATACTATTATTTTTTATTATTCTTTCTTTTATTTTCAACATTACTAGTGTTTGAATACCTTATACTTTTTCTCGTTTCTCTCTATCCTTACTTATCTCGCATATCGATTTAAGGCAGTGAGTGGAAATTACAGCTATCGGATATCTTAACGACACGTGTGAATTGAAACAATATAAAATGCTTTATAATTCTTTTTTCAAAGGTTTAAAATAAAACAAACACGTGTAAAAGCTAATATTTTATTTCCAAATTACAGTATTGACGTTGATTTATGAAATACTAGTAGGTTCCATAATCTCTAGGAACGATACACAGTAAGAAAATGAGCGAGGGGGGGGGGCGTCAACATCATACGTGACTAATTTTTCTTTGGGTATTTAAATTCGTGGTTCGGGGCAACAAGGAAAACCAAAAAAATTGGTCCCCCACGAAAATTGATCATACTACAAGTAAATCATTTAAATAAGTTACAAGTTGCTTGATCCATATCCAGTAAGAAATTCAAGAGGAATGTGAAGGAGAAAACCAGAATGGTGAAGAGGAAATTCAGAAGCAGAAGGATATATTCCGTCTAAGAAGTTCATAACATGACTCATATAAGAACAAAACTGACTTTTGTGAAATGATCCAAATTTCATTTTGATTTCTAACTCAAGCGAATTTCCAAACACTTTTTCCAAACGTAAGTGAAAATAAAAATTTCTTCATTTGTTTATTATTGTAATTAATAGGATATAGACACTAACACACAAATACGGACACACACACACAAGAAATATCAAACATTCAACAATATATATATATATATATATATATATATATATATATATATATATATATATATATATATATATATATATATATACTTTTTGACGCTTGTTTTGTTTGTTTGTCGTAGTTCATTGGTATCCAGGTTAACGTTCTCAAATTTGTAAATATATTCATGTATACGTTCTTGCATTAATATTTGCATTTGATTCTAAAATGTTATCTATTTAGATAAGGTATTGTCCTCGTCGATGATCTTCGTTCTTACTTTTATTTAAATCAAACTGAACAAAACACGTGTCTCTTAATAATAAAAATGTTCAATATATATATATATATATATATATATATATATATATAGAACATTATATCTGACATAATTGCTAAGTACACGCACACGCACACTTCCGGTGAGAGATTTACAGAAAGTAATTTCGAATATATATATATATATATATATATATATATATATATATATATATATATATATATATATATATATATATATATATATATATATATACCCTATATGCATAAGAATTTGTAAAATTAAGAGCAAATAAAGGTTTTGTCATATCATTCCCGCTTTTACCTTTCCCCATCTCTTTCTGATTTGATCTGCCTTTGCAGAGGGATAGAAATGTACATTATAAAACTCGCGCTTTTCTAAAATTTACAATGAGGGAATACAATCTTCGTTCTTTGTTTTAGTTAGATAGTGAAGCATGGCTGTTTTTAAGCAAATACGATTCATTTTACAATTTATGTTTGTGATTATTTGACGAATCATATTATTTTAATTTCTTGTAGATCCACTTTAATTTTTCTTCCTTCGATCTTTGTCTTTCTAAGGAGATATACTCTTTTACGTCCGCTTGCTTCTTCAAGGATGTTTTCTTTCACGTCTGTGCTTATAACATAAATGAGGCTCCAGCGACAAGAAACTGCAGACATTCAACAGTCTCATTAAAGCAACAACTGCTGCAAAGACAGCCAGAACCTCTGTTCCACAGAAATGAGTATTGTGAACTGAAGGCTAATGAGTTAAATGTAAGACTCTTTGTTACAATTATGATATGAAACACTAAATGTGTTCCAACCAACGGTCCTTTTTGGCCACAAAGATTTATTGGAACAGAGATACTACTCAGTAAAAACTATGTATTTATCTTTGTTTAATGTCAGTCTATGTCTATATATGTTAATCTTCAATGCAAACTTAAACCCAACCCTTTTGTCTTTTGTTTGGACGCACATATCCTTCCCCCTCATTGCACTTTTGTAAGTAGAGCAAGTAAAGTTATATATATATATATATATATATATATATATATATATATATATATATATATATATATATATATATATAAATATGCATGTCTGCAGAGTTGAAGCGTTGCACGAGTGTATGTATGTATGTTTATATCCATGTATACGTTTGTCTACCTAAAACTAGCTTTGTATTTCTAATTTTGATTTTCTTGAAAAGGAAATATTTTTTGGTAGCATTTTTTACTCGTTGTATTTTTGTGTTGCGTTTTTTTTTTAAACTTGCTTAACTTTTAATTGTTGGTTCAGTTTATTTTTTTTTAAAATCTTTTTTTCCTTGCATGCATACATTTATATTCATTGCGCATAAACAACATATATTCCTTAATTGCGCATGCACAAAAATATCATAATTTCATTGCACATTCACACAAACACATATTTTTTTCATTGCTCATACGCATTGGTTTTATATTAAGCATGCGTAAAAAAATGTCGGTGCGCAAAATTTATTGCAGGTCATGTTGTCATAAAATTAAATGCTTTCGACCTTGAAAAGGTCATGACCTTTGACCTAAATCTCTTGATGCTGACGGCAATCTTGGATAGAGAAAAATATCTGGTGATATTCCTCTTAAAATTCCTCTATCCCTCCATACTGGCCCAATCGAAGATGGCGGGAGAGTAAACGTTTCCTTCCAGCCACAGAAGCCCCATCTCGCCTTCCTCCCCACCATTACATGTAAAATAAGTATCATACTCTCATTTCTGTTCTTTACGTATAAAATAAAATATTCTTGTATACTCTTATTATTGATCAGCGATCAATACATATAAACTAAAACATGACATTATAGCGCAAAAATGTAATACACATATGCATATACGCACATAGGCACACACATACATATGTACACCTCATACACTCACATGCATATGCGCATATAGCCACACACACACACACACACACACACACACAAACAACCATTTATATATATGTATATATATATGCATAACAATATGTACCTACACACATACATGCATATATATGTACATATATACACATACATTTACCAATAGGCATACACAATTTTGTAATATTCAGTGGAAACAAATCAAAAGCAAATACAGATTTTATCATATCAGTGCTGCTTTTCATCTTTTTGGTCTGTTTCTAATTGTGTTTGCCTTTGTAGAGGAATAGAGACGTGCATAATAAAGCTCAATACTGTTATAGAACTTGATATTTTCAATGCATGCAAGTAAGGACGGAATACATTTTTTGCAGGACAAGAGTATGTCTTTATGAGCAGTAGACATAAGTTGATAATGTCGTGTTCATCTGGAACATCAACACCATTTTGCACGTAACTTGAACTTAAATTTAACTGAATATTACATATATCGCTTAATAATAACATATATTGTTCAGGAGTAAAGTTTTTACAACATGACAGTAACAAAGTGTAAATATATTTCCGGATATTCATTACAAAAATAACAAAGATGTGTTGCTGAAATGTTCGTCTTAAACAATACATTATTGGCGTAAATTATCTGATGGATCATGTTGCATTGAAAGCTCTGAAGTCCTGTATCATCGGTAATCTGAAGTCCTGTATCATCGGTAATTTGAAGTCCTGTATCATCGGTAATCTGAAGTCCAGTATCATCGGTAATCCTGTCAGGTAACACATACATAAGTTTTCAGTCACTGTGTTGGTAGTTCTGATTCAATATATCAAACCATTTATTTTGAACTTTCATTCTCAGTATCTTTTCAAGAATATTTATAAAATGGTTTCGACACTTTATCATTATTTCTCAACATATCTCAGTATGTATCTACTGGGATATAAAGTTTTTGCTGACTTCCTGTAGTTTTTCTCCAGGTACCTGATATATAATCAAGAATTCCAAACCATTCAATAAAAGATACATCAATATTATACATTTGAAAAAAAAAATCTTCTTAAGTAAGAAAATTTCTGTTTGATTTGACTAAATCAATAATGTAGACAAAGAACTGGTACACCATTGTCTTCATAAAATACAGCTCTACCATTTATTTTTATGAACTTATTATGCCACAGTGATATAGATAAAATAATGTCAAGGGTTGCTGTGGAGTACTCATCCAGTTCTGAACATATAAGACAAGTGTCTGTATATTTGTATCCCGCATACTTCATATATATCAATATCAGTATGTCCTAACATGCAACACAGTTTGGCGCTATTGCGTGTTGCATGAGGCAGACTAACGACATATACAACAATTATTTTGCATGCGACTTAGAACACATAGAAAGGCAATTGGTTACTCGCACACAAGAACTTGTAAGTCAATAGTGAATTACTGTGTAGACACTTCCACACATTCTTTCATTTACTAAAGTATCCATAATGGCATAGGTTTGTCATGGGATAGGCACCTTTTGTAACGGGTGTGATGACTAAATATAAATGAGACTATAAAAACCTACCCCTTTTCTAATATACATTTTGTCTGTAGTTGGAATCCTGATATGCCCCAAACTGATGATGGTGTCTAAAACTGTTTATGGTTATTGACAGCTGTAATGCAGTAAGAGAATGTGAGAGTGGTGGTTCGTTCACAAAACCAAATATTTATTGGTTATCCAGTAGCATATATAGGTATGCATAGTGGATTAATATAAGTGTTGGAAAAGTGATACTCGAATTTGGGCACATAACTAATCAGACGTATTATTTATATATTTAGCACTGATGATTGTGTTTGTGTAATTTGTATTTGGCTTTTCTAAAGGAGATAACTAGACTACATCGTAACCTGTTATGATGAGTGCTCATTTCTATGTTATACAACATTTAAGTGATATTATTAAGAAGACCTGATCCTTGCTTTTCGAATATAGTTCGGGACTTCCATAACCCACTTTGTATCTCTATGCTAATACTTGTACACATGAAATGTTTTATTAGTTTACTTAGATACCTTAGTGACATGCGTACAGTAGCCCCAGATATAATATGAATTTTGTTAAATACAGATTGGGAAGCAAACCAGAAGGTATTATTCCGGTTATGCAAGACATTACAGATTGGGAAGCAGACCAGAAGGTATTATTCCGGTTATGCAGGACATTAGCCTCTGACAAGTAGGACCGATATTACCGTACGTATCCAATGACAAACCCATCCTACCATTTACACACTTGTGCAAAGTACGCAGGGCTTGTAATGGGAGAAATACTGTATGTAAAGACTGTGATGAATTACTATAGATTTGAAAACGTAGAACCCACCCCTATCTAACATATTAACTTTTTTGTCCGTAATAGGTATTTAGATATGTCCAAAAATGATGATGATTATTGACAGCTGCAGTACAGGAAGGGAGGTGGGGCTGGTGGACGGTTCACAAAAGCAAATATTTATGTGTTATCCAGCATCGGATATAGAACAAAATTTGTGGATTTATATCATTTTTAAAAAAGTGATACTGGACTGTGGCCACATCCCTAAACACACCTTTTACTTATATATTTAACACTAATGATCGTGCCTTTATACTTTTGATTTTGCTACCTTATGGAGATGAACAAAACTCCACCATAACCTGTTACGATGAACCTTTACTATCGATGTTAGACAACACTTAAGTGATATTATTCAACATACATGATCCTTCTTATCGTATTCAAGGTTGGACTTGCATAACTCTCTTCTATCTCTATGTCAATACTTGTACACATGACATGTTTTATTATTTTACTTAGATACCTCAGGGGAAAATGTAGAAAAGCCCGGATTTAATACGAGGCGTGGCCAACAAAGACTGAGGAGCATACCGGAAGGTATTTATTCGGTTATGCAGGACTTTTGTATGATCTAAACTTGACTATAGATTTATTGTACAACCAACCGATCGCAACTCTTATCTCCATATAACAAATCTGATACATATTCAGAGGCTTAGATTTTCTCTAGAAGCATTTGGAACTTCCCAACCAGAAAGATTCTCTATTCAGAGGCAAATGGGTCATCTCTTTATCTAAGACGAACGAAATGGGCTCTTCAGTATGCTACCAAACAATTCTCTAATCCATATAATCCCGCATATGATGTCATCTTTAGGCCCAAATATCAAACACTGTACGCTAAGAAACAAAATATAATTCCTCTATTTGGTATTCGAATTCTTCCTCTTCTAAAAGTATCAGTCGTGTCAATACTGCAAACTTTTATGTTCCCAAATCACACATTGGTTTTCAACTACCCCCACCTCTCCCATCCCCAACTAATTTGTGATATGTTGCCAATTGAAAAGTCATCAATCAAATCCTAAATACTCTCAGAGTATCTACAATCGTATCAGAGACTCATGTCGTGGCCATATGTCATATTATACAGATGAGTACATGTTGGAGTGATTTTTGCTTAGCCCCGATTGATGCTAGAAGATGGGTTTTCAAAATGTTCATTAGTCAATTGGTCATGAAAATTGTGTTGTCACCATGCTTACGACAGACGTTTTCGTAGGGAAACTCTCCACACCGAAAGAAGAGAGTACGTGAGAGCATGTTGAGCTTCCCGTCGTCACAACGACGTGTCACACAATCGAGAGAATACTGAATAGGATGCTAAACGTTTTGGGAGAAGTGCGAGACGTGACCAGGATCGAAACCCTTTGTAACAAAGAAAAGAAAACTCTCAAGACGCAGATGCAATTATATTTCATTAAATCAAAAGAACTTTCTAAATCTAAAATTACACCATAAAACAAACAAGAAATTGTTCTACTGTATCCTAAAACTTAATTAAGGACTATCAACTTCCTATTTTGCTTAAATTTCTGTTTTTGAATTCTCATATCAAGTTATGTTAAGAACCATATAACCAAGGAACCAGAAATAGACGAGTATACATGAAAAGTAGGAGGAAATCAATATTTCTGAAAAATACTCAAATGGTTGTGCATCAGTTCAAATAAATACTAAATTTCGAATCTTTATCCATAAATGTAAAACAAATCAAGGTTTCAAAGTGTGAAGACTTCTTTCCAAAAATAATTTTCGTAGAGCATGATGTAGGCAGCGGAAACCTTTATAACAACACAATTATTATTATAATCACATAACTTGATTGTTTTAAGCTACTATGTATTATCTGTTCCTAACCGCATAAAACGTATAAGAGAGAGACTGAGAGAGAGAGAGAGTCTTCTGACTTAATTAATATATGTTTGCGCTGAAAGCAACAATACGTTCCCGCAGTATTCACCCAATATGTAAATTTAACTTTATCAAAAATGTGTAGCAAACTCAGTCGTAACAGTTCGAAAGATGGAAACAAGGTTGCAGTTGCCTCCATTTTCCCCCAGAAATTACAGCAATATTAAAATCATTGGACTTCATTGAAACCTCTAGAAAAGCAAATTTCACAGTGAAACAACACGTTCTTTGGCTTTTAATCAGAAAAAAATGTACTTAAAAGAACTTGACAATATGATTATGTGTGGTGTTCAAAATTCTGGAAACACACCGTTTACACTATATTTTATTGAAACAGATTATTCAAACTTTTTTGACTTTATCGTCTTTATCTGTCCAACATTTATATTGTTGTTGCTGTTGTTCGTCCTTCGAGTTTGAAGATGACCATGACATGACTAACTGCTTTGGTTTCGGTGCGTACGTGAGTGGCTAATCCGGTCAATTTGTGTTCTGAACTGTCTGTGACACACTTTACATGAGATGCGCTTGAGTTCGCTTTATCAATAGAAGACCTGCTGCATTTGTGAGATTTACGCTGCTCACGCTTCTGCACTGCCTCTGTAGGTCTCCTCCGTTCAAAGTATGTAGTTCCAGTATGGATGAGACTCCACCAGGTGGAGCAATCCTGTGTGAGATCTTCCCCAGAAATCAGGGTCAATGCTAAAGTGCTTCGAGGATGACTTGAAGGAATCTTTGAAGCGTCTCTTCTGACAACCCCGAGATCGCTTTCCCTCCTTTAGCTCGCCGTCGAAGATCGTCTTTGGTAGTTTCTCTTCTGACATCCTGGTGACGTTGCCTGCCCATCTCACCTGTGATTTGATCAGCAGAGTTTGGATGCTCGGAATGCCTTCCTGTGTGTGAAGCTCAGTGTCTGGGACCCTGTCCTGCGAACTTATCCTCATCACGCATGTGAAAATGGTTCAGCTGCATGGCATGGCGTCTGTACACCGTCTGGTTTCACAAGCATACACCATGGTCGGCGACACAATGGCTTTGTAGACCTTAGGTTTTGTTTGTAGACTGATGTTTCTGCGGTCCCACATATGTGCACGTAGTCTGCCAAAGGCCGCACTTGTTTAGAAATTCTGGCATTGGTTTCGTCATCGATGTGGACTGCATGTGACAGTGTGCTGCCGAGATAGGTGAACTTGTCCACTGCCACGAGGGTTTGGCCATTTACTGTGATTTTAGGCTCTACGTAATACTTAAATGTTGTAGGAAAGCCAACATATATGTACAATAAGACTTACTGCAGACAATTGCTTTTTTAAAGATGACAATGTAGTTATAATATATGCTGGTTATAAATTAGATAAATGGCAAGATTTACTTATTAGAATATATCAGAAAGGTAATATTTGTTTCTGACAGAGGATTGTGCGAATTTAGATGATGTAAAAACAAAGCACCAAACGTAACTAAGTTAGCATTCAGTGATATTATGGAATATATATGTGTGTGTTAGTGAAAAAGTATAATCATGTCATAAAAGATCTTGGTGAAAATGTTATATTTGTAATGGTCTTTTACTGAAAAGAAAAAAAAAATCTACGGAAAATATGTTTGAGGAAAATAATGTAGCACCAGTGGTAATAAGAAATGATATAGTTAAAAATTAAAATAAAAAATAAAAACCTTCGAATGAGACTGGAATATCCGTTTGATAACAAGGTGCTAGATTAGGTTAGGCTCCCAAGGGTTTAACAATTAGTTAGTTAAAGAGTAGCCTTAAGGCAATGTATTAATGTTATCAACTTAATAACGTTTATGATCAGATCGAAAAGAGCAACCTTATTTATGGTGATATTGTGCATCTTGTGATGGTAGGATCTAACTGAATTCATCTATTGGTGATTTATAGTTCGGTCAAAATGGCAATCTTGTAGTTGTCTAATTTTAGATTATTTTAATGACTGATAGTTTTATACTCTTTCTTGCCTTTATTTCACCAATGTTATCCTAATAGCATTTGGCTTACTTCTTTGTCCATTTTTAATGCAGAAATTAGAGCCTTGCAAAATCTTAAACCTGACAACCCGTTAATATCCTAGATCTTACAGGAACACGATTTCATAGAATCTGGAAAAAAGTATTATGTACTGTTGGCTGCCAAGTCACTGTGTTATTAAATGTAATGAAAAGGCAAATAATGCAACCATAGCTGCCTTCAATCATCCGTTTCTAAATTTTAGATCCATATACTGACTTCAGTTTTTATATAAATTATCATGTTCTTCATATTTGGCATGTTCTTCATACATGGCAGAATATGTTTAATGAAAACATCTACAAACAAGCTTCAGAATATCAAACCCATATTGAAGAGTGGTATCCCTCAGATAGAACAAATCACAGAGATGAAGTGGAATTGTGCTGAGTGCATATCGGATACACACACACGCACACACACCTGATTCATTCATACCTCTTGAAGGGTGAACCTCGACCAGAGTGCGTATCCTGCTTGTGTCCATTGACAGTGGAACACACTCTTGTCGAGTGTATTGACTTCCACTTCGTGAGAAAAAATTAAATGAGTCGTCCTAACTCCATGTGAATTTTTTTTTACCTTTATCTTTTAATTTATAAACCTTTGACAAAATTGTATCATCTTCACTTGTTTATATTTTATCTGGTGGTACTTCATCTTTACTATTATTTTGGAAGGGTTTATCGTATTAACAATTTTGTGCAGTTTTTCATTTTGATATGTATAGATCTTTTACTTTTAATCTGGCACCATATGGCCGTTGATGTGCTGACCTGCCGTTAAACTTTAATAGACATGCAAACAATACATACATACATACATACATACATACATACATACATACATACAGACATACATACATACATACATACATACATACATACATACATACATACATACATACATACATACATACATACATACATACATACATACATACATACATACATACATACATACATACATACATATATACATACATACATATATTCTGAGTCTTTAAATTCTTGAATTGGAATACCATAACTGCATCCGTTGACAGTTTCAATATTTGAAATTATTATCGCTTTCGTCGTCACTTGTGTCGTAAAACTTAATATTTTCTTTTGTATCATTGTACAATCAATCTGTTTAAACTTTAATATATATCGAATCTTTATCAGTCATTAAAAGTTTCATTTTATCACCACATTGGTTTTTACCTTGTTGGTGCAACAGTCAATCCTTAGCAGCTTCCTTACCTATATAAATTAAAAGACACAATAAATTAGCCTCGTTAACTTTACCTTCTTGATTTTTAAAATTAACTAATACAGTGTATTTATTTATTATTCTTCTCCTTGCAAATAAAATATCTTTACAAGTTCAAAATATTTCTTTTCGTCAGTACATATTTTTGTTCCATTATATCCCTACAGAAATGTCCATGGGTTTTCCGAATTTAGCATTTTTTGATTGTTTAAAGAAATCTTTTTGAAAGTCTTTTTTAAAAAATAAAACTGAGCAATAAGTTACATAAACTGTTTTAACGAAATTAGACGAAGAACCACCGCTTAAATGATCTTCACTAAATTTATGTATGCAGTCTGGTCCTCTGTAAACTATAGTCTGATTGATTTAAGGTCAAGGAAAATACCTACTGGTTTTTGTTTTTCTGTTGTAATTTTTTTTTGTCAGGATGTATTTGAGTGTTGTTTTCAATTACTTATTGGCTCAATAATACTTTCAAAATCACAATATAGAACACAAGGAACCACATGTTTGTGTTAGCAGTTTTAACATTTAGTACCTTTATGGAATTATGTTCATTGTGTTATCTATTTGGTTGCATAATATTCCAATAATTTTAATCCAGGATAAAAACAATTAAGACACTTCTTACACAAGTATTTTTTTTCTTTCATCTTTACTAAGTTGAGATGATACTAATTTTCATAGATCATTTATTGACCACTAATAATGATAATTTATTTCTCCTTCGTCATATATTTTTGTAAGCATATATACGTGACTGTGTCTTCCTCTTTAAGTTATTATAACTAGTCTTATAAGTTCAGCCTACAGGTTCATAGATATATCAAATTAAATTTCAATATTTGTTTATAATTTTCATATATATATATATATATATATATATATATATATATATATATATATATATATATATATGTTGAACATTTATCCATCCAATGTTTATATTTCCTGAGGATATATTTTTGTGGCCTATACTGATGATCACTTGGTGGGTTTATAATATATTATATTGGATATAAAACATTTATTGTCACTATTTGGCACATTTAGGCATGGTTTTTATTTGATCCAATTTGGTAAACCTATATATAAATGTATCCCTAGTTGTCGAAATATATCAATGTGCAGAGTTAATAAATTTAGTTTTAAAAAAAATACAATTGGGAATCAATATATATTTTCGGGTTTAATTTTGTAGCTTGCATATCAAAATATCAAAACATAGGTTCAATTCTTCTTTCTATTTCACTTTATTAATTATATTTACAGGCGTAGTTCTATGATTCCAATCTAAATAATGTTTAATGTTATATTCTCTCAATCCTAGTCTAATCGATACATGTGGCTAGACTTTAACTCTACCTAATTCTCTAATTTTTCTCCCTATTATTTTCCATAAGTACTGTTCAACCTCTAGAAAAAACAAATCAAACAAATCCTGATTAGTTTCTTCTCCGGCTTTAAATTTATATTCATTTTGAGCATCTATTAAATGGGTCTCATAACTTCCCACGGATAACTTTAGTTTGAATTTGATTAATACTTTTTTAATGTTTTTTCTTGTTTCAAAACGTATTAAACGGAGTTGTAATTTCCTTCTTTCAGAATTTTGGTACGTTTTTAATAGCTCATTTGTCACAATGTGTTATAGTATTGGAGCAAGATAGATATTCAAAATGTAATTAAGTTACTTTTTTTGCAGTGAAATTTTAAGTTCATAGGTTTGTTCACTCACGCAACCGTATTATTAAATGGATTTTCATGTTGCTGATGAGCTGTTCAGCCTCAATCACAAGAAAGATCAACAATTTTTCCTACATTAAATGTCCAATACATTGACGAATGAGAGATTCATTAAGTCTTTCCAGCAACCCTTTGTGAAGAAGTAGGGATAAAGTAGGGCCACTTTTTTTATAAAAAAAGTATGGAGAAAGTAGGGGACAAAAGGGATATTTTATCATTTAAAAAAGTATAAATTTGTCACCATTTGTTATAGTTAAAATGTCAGTGTAAACTTTTTCGCCTTTTATAGTACTATTTTCTATTTTAAAAAATAATGTGAGATCTACCTTTTTATAACTAAATATTAGGCCTCTTTTTACAGTTGTTCCACATTCACAAGTAATTATTTGTTGGCTGTATTGTCTGATTGTGTCATTTCCTCCAGAATGACACCACTTGTATTTCCCCAATCTTTACTTCTGTAGTGTGTATTTCGATGTTCCATTTGATAAAAAGGCTTATTTTTCCTATTAATCATTGACACAATATGTTTTTATGGTATCCAAGTAGTAAATATTCATCGTATTTGTTCCCTTTTGCACTACATATTTTATTCATGCCCTTTTTTATTTTCAAAATTATTTAAACCTGTAAGACGCCATCTTTATTGCTGTATACAGATAACTTCTCCTTGTAAAATATTCTCTACCTTAAAGTCTTCTAATTTACATACTACAGGATCTCCTAAAAGTACTGGTTTGATTGCTGAAATCTCTTCTGTGAAATGAAGAAGATGGCCTTTTGTAAAAATGGATTTATAGTTTGTGATCCTAAAATTCTCACATATTTTCTATTTAGGCGTTCTTTAGGTAGCTATTGCTAGATAACATACTAAAGACCTATTTTTAGGGTCAGCGGCTTTAATTGGTGACATATATCGACCTGTGATATGAAGTATTATATTCATCAATAAGACTAGGTAATATATCTATTCATATTTTGTGTTCATTTTTCAGTGAAATACTTTCACATTATAGTCTTAAGAGTTTGATCCAACATTTTCACTACAGATGCTTTTTAATCTGAGGAAGTTCAGAAAAGTTTTCAATATTTTCTTTTTCCAGTAATTCTTTAACCTTTCGGTTGTAAAAGTATTTGTCTTCATCAAGCTGTATTTTTTCTGCTTTTCGTTTATTTAATATTTATCTCAAAGCTACGTATATGCCGTCTCCCATTTTTTTTTTCACTTTATTAGCCCAGATGTTTTTCAGAAGACAATTATCACTGTCAAAATATATTTGTATCAATTGTTGTATTTTTCATACACTTGCATATAAGCTATGTAAGCCTCTAACCGATCGTTTACACGAATAACATAAATCGTTCAATAGGAAAATCTTTTTTATACGACTCACGGTACTAATTCAACTCCCATAGTAAACCTATGGAAACATCATGATATTAAAAATTCAATAACTTTAAATTTCTAAATGCTCATGATCAAACCTATATTTATCAGTATAGACCCATCCTTGATGCAAGCTTCTGTGTTAAGAAAACCACATGAGCCGCGCCATATTTTGGATCTACATGTACATGAAACATGTGTTATCCATTCTGCACCTAATGAATCAGTTGCTCCTGTTGTTATTGACTGTTCCTAAGTCAAGTCTATAAAAATACTAAAATTGCATCAATAGAATCTTGTCTCTGTTTTTTTAAGGTACAGATAGGATAAGCTCTCAAAATAATTTTTGAAATTGGTTTTACTTTTCGTTATTAATCAATTATGGACCATCAAACCCGTATATACTCTATTAAATCTTCACCCACTTCTAGACTGGTTCACAGTTGTTCCCTATAATTAGTACCGTGAGTCTTCTAGCTTACTTGTGTAATGTATATGTAGATTATTCCTCTTTTTACTTTAATTTTGTCCTGATTATGAGTTTCGACGTCCTGATTAATTTGTGACCGCGATTGATTGAAATAAGTGAAAACAACTAGACTTTATGGATTGCAGAATAGATGCCTTAAATACTTTTTTTGGCTAATGTAAATATGATTTGTCGAAATGTAGGCACGGTTTGCCGTGTTTGCAGCCATTTATTTATTTTACCTTTGTCTAGTGACTTGTGACCCTTATTTAATTATTTTTGTTTGTAAAAGACTAACTTCTCACTCTCGTATGTCAATCCCGGAGGAAAAACAAGCTAAGTATTATGGTGCACCTGCTCATCATAAGGGACATGTTTAGTGTTGCTACATTACGTCACATTGACCGGGATGTCGCTTCGGTCAATTCAATTACGCATTTGGCTCTAGATTGTAGATTCTATGCTAAACACTTGCTAGAATCTCCAGAGGTTATTCAAGCTATAGTGATGTGAACTATCCCTAGGTATTATGACACACCGGAAGTTCGCATCACTTGTACTTTTAATTATTTTCAACTCCTAACTTTGGCACCAAGCTGGTGTTATACTTGGTATACATAAATATTAAGGTGAGTAGCTGCTCCCAATTAATACAAAAAGTATGCCGGTGACCAGCCACGAACATATATTAACAACAATTGTGTGCTCAGAATTTTAATATCATCAAAAATTTGATTATTTCGGCTCCATAAGTAGACCATGATTAAGAGTCCCAGCGTTCTGATTAACAGTACTGATGTCCTGATAACCTGTGATATAAAGGCCCTGAACGTACCTCACCTACGCACGAATGTCTATATCAGCGACTTCGTAGCATCCTCTTTTGGAGATGCGTTCTAGGTCGAGGGGGTATGGGTTGGTGCATGCAGCCAAGGCGATGGGTGCTGTAACACGCGTTGCTACGTTCTAATCTCAGTGGATTACGAATTAAAAATTATCTAACATGTATGATATTTTATCTCCATATATATATATGGTGTGTGTGTGTGTCTCTGTGTGTGTACGTTACATACGTATATAATTTGTGACTATATATGCATGTATGAATATGTATGTGGACATAACTATGCATGGGAACATGTGTATGTACGTAAAATTATATATCTCCTTTATTCATTGAATGTTTGTAAATATGATCGATTTGTTGTTATTGTACTTTCATAATATTCTGTAAATAATTAAATCCATTAAATTATATATATATATATATATATATATATATATATATATATATATATATATATATATATATATATATATATACTTGCTAATGGCCAATCCACCGAATGAAAATAAAGATCTAGATGCTCTACTTATCTAGTTGAACACAACTTCGCTTGTTAGTTGTTCCGCCGTTTCATTTATGGCCAAGGTCTGATAGGAGTTGGTTATAGGTGGGATTTCTTTTGGCGTGCCAATTATGAAAAGAATCTTCCGTCTGTAACACTGGAACGAAATAAAATAAAATAGCACGCTTAACACAAGTCAGTCCATGACGTGACGCTTTAAATGTGGGCATTGCCTGATGGTCAAACAAGTCAATAAGAAATTGACGGGAGTAACTGAATATTAACAATATAAACAATTAACGAAGAAGGTAGGTCATGGTTTTGCAAGTACAGGAGGGTGTCATTTGCAAATAATGTTTTTTTTTCTTAAGCTTGTTTAAAGACCGCACAAGCACACAAAAAAAACAAGGATTAAATATACAACTCGTGTACTTACAAAAGGAATGTGGGTGGGTTGGTAGGTGGTTGGAGCAGATAGCTTTTAAATTGAGGAATCTTGATTGAACGATTGCAATCTGTACAAAGGGATACCAAATAATAATTGTAGCTTTCTTAACTAGCTTATTCAGCGAAATGAACAACCTTACTTGGCAAAAAGCAAGTTATGCATTAGGAAAGACACTTAAATACAAACTCCGCACAGGTATCGAGTCCTACATCACGGGGAAACATTTTAGTTCCATTGGAATGTTGGATAGATCGTTTATATTATACTTATGTTGAATGGATATGAATCATATTCGTATTACATGATATGTTTGGCATCAGACGAACTAATCAGTATTAATTTGCAGCCAAAAATATTACGAAAACCATTCGTGCTGTCGATGTTAAGAAAACATCTCATCCCGCCACTTCACCAAGCTTTTAAAATTTGGCCACAATAAATTACCCTGGTTTTGCTAAAAATTATTCGTTTTATTTTAATAGAAAACACAAATCCAAGTTTGTACTGCAGACCTTGCAAAAACCTAGCGTTGAAGCCCTCAAATTCTCACCATAGAGCCCAGATTTAGCTCTTTGCAATTGATGGCTTTTTGCAAAAGTATATGCAATCACCGGATCGCTACAAATGATGTCACGTGACGGGCTACTGCACGTCAAGTGATACGGATCACAAGATGGGATAAGTGTTTGAAGTAGAAAGGAACTTAGATTGAGAAGGACTACTAAAATTATTGTAAACAGTTGAGTAACTTTTCTTTATAACGTTTGTTATATAACTTGTTGATCCACTCTCGTATTACTTTATACTTGATAGTATGAATAAATGTATTAATGAGTACTAACCCCTGCTTTTGGTCAATTCTTGTGTTGTTTTTTGCTTGTTATTAGCAGAAGTAGTAATAGTAGGTGTCGTATTACAGGATTCATACACATCCTTGAAAGTCGTTGTGCTTGAATTTTTAAATGGCAAAATCCTGGCCGTGATATTGCTTGAAAGTTAGCGTTATATAAACAGTTTTTGAAAATCTCTACATTTTCAGAGGACTGTATAGTGCCATTAACAAGTTTAGTCATGTTAATTATTTGCATTCATTTAAAAAGAAACGACCCAAATTATACGTTAAGTATGTTTTACTCAGAATGCAGACAATGGAACCAAGTACATATTTGAACCAACGTTTGATGTCTTAGACTTATCTGAAGAAAAAGAAAAAATTGATAGCATTTAATTTAAGTCCTTGAATTATACAATTCCCCAAATGTGTTATTGTTACTGATGTATATCTACCAACCTAAATATGATCAGTTTAAATTTAAACTTGGAGAAAACATTATTTCTATATGAGACGAATTTAAGTACCTTGGGTCTTTCTTCTCCCAAATCCGAATATTCTTTACAACCATCATACATGACGTTAAGCATATAAAAAGAAAAAAAAAGCAACGTATCTTCTGTCTAAAAGATTATATAATTTGAACATCAACACAGATTTGCAATTACAACTTTCTTATCATAAAAGTTTACATATTTTGCTTTATGGTGGTCATGTTTGGGGGTTTAAAAATACTCAACTAATTGAAAATGTGAGCCATGAATTCCTCGCGTACATAACCAAACATAGGAAAATTCCATCTATTTGAATGCTGCATTCTGAACTGGGTAGAAAACCAATCAATGTTCATAATAAAACACGCATGATCCGATTCTGTATCTCACTTGTAAATGGAAAAACTAAACATTTTATATTTACACACATACATACAAACACACACACAAAACACAATTTGTCAACACTGATACATTATTCATATTTATCGTACCCCACCTGCGTTTGGCCTGAAATTTACATATGAATACGGTTTTTGTCTTCTTCCTCTTCTTCTTCTTCTTTCATAAAATAGATTGAATGTGTCAAAAATATTTTGATTTCCGTTGGAAGATTCGATCGGCTTTATCAGGACCCTATAAATAACTCCCAAGCTACAAAAGCTAAAAAGCTAGAATTGTCCAAACCATAAACGACCTGTGTACTCAAGAATGAAATGCAAAAATCGCAACATCATCCGAAATATGCAGTATCTCTTTTTTAAAAAGGACTTGAATATGATTTATTATCTCTACATATAAATACACATTTACCGGGCAGAGGTCACTAGTTCAAATTTGCATAACGTCGTAATATAGCTTCGATTAAACACACACAGAGAGAGAGAGAGAGAGAGAGAGAGAGAGAGAGAGAGAGAGAGAGAGAGAGAGAGAGAGAGAGAGTCGGTCTCCTATCGTGCATGCAGATGCATCTATTGAAATAGAAATCCGACATCTCAATAAGTTTAAACAATATTTATTAGAGAAATTTTCTGGAACAGTATGAATATAATGCACACATTAGAACCCTGCTAATCAATCGGTAGATATTTAAATACTCCAAGTAAATAATGAACTGACTTGCATGCTGTTTTCATTTCGACTATCTATATGATGAAGAAGTAAAAGTATTTACGGTGTGAAAATGTTTGCTAATGTATATTTGACGCTGGCTGTTTTAAAAATGACACCAGCGGCACGAAATTTTCCACTGTGGGAGCTGTTCTGCTATTTCATTTCAAAAGCGCATACTACATTTATGAATCTTTCAAAGGAAAGAAGCAGAACATTGACAGGAAAACATGGACAAATATAATTAACTAGAGAAATAGAGAAGCAGAAAAAAGTGGAATTTTAAAAAAAATATCCTCTACAAATAACGTGGTTGGTGTCTCAGGTAAACATAAAGTACTCAGGAGTATTATTGCATGTTGCCAATAGTAAAACGACACACGCCTGTTGATTTTAAATATCTCCTGGCAAAGCCGATACTCATTTCATGTGTGAAATTGACGTTTCCACAGCTGTTGTGTGTAACAAGCTAAACAAAACGTATAAGGTTTTGAACTATGCTGTCAATAAAAGAATTACTTAATAAAGCATACGTTGCTCAACTAGGCATTCTTAGTGAATTATAATGGATTACGATGCCACGCACTGGGAATCAACCAGTTAATCTCTCTCCCTCCCTCCCGCCCTCCCTCTCTGTCTCTGTCTCTCTGTCTCTCTCTCTCTCTTTGTCTCTGTCTCCCTCTCTGAATATAGAAGTTTATGAGACATTCAAATAATTAAAGTGATGTCACATTACAACATAATTTTTGGGATTCAGCGTCATTATATCGGAATACAGGTTGCAGCTTGTTTCTCATATTTCAATCAGCCAGTGTTTTGAATAAACTGGATAATTTATTCTATCGTTTAAATATGATAAACACTGAAATAGTGTGCCGCTAATTACTCTCTCTCCCTCCCTCTAACTCTCTCTCTCACACACACTCTCTCTCCTCTCTCTCTCTCTCTCTCTCTCTCTCTCTCTCTGCAAAAGAAAAGAAAAAGAAAACAGAAAAAACGACATTCAGGGTTCGGTTGCTTAGATTTCTTTATGTTGTTGATTACATTGGGCATTTCAATATGCATGTATGTCGTTAGGCCTTTCACACATGACAGACGTCGTCAGCAGGGAACTATTGTACCGTTGGTACCTATTCATGGACTTTGTGTACTTTACACATGTTTTGTGTTTCAGATTAGCTGATTAGCCCAGGAACACTATTATTATTATTATTATTATTATTATTATTATTATTATTATTAACATTATTATTATTAACATTATTATTATTATAAGTAGTAGTAGTAGTATTAGCAGTAGTAGTAGTGGTAGTATAATTATTACAATTTCACCAACTAAAGTATGCTGTGATATATTAGTTACTTTTCCGACGATGGTGGTGGCGGTGTTAACAATGTTAATTTCCAAGATACATTCATACATGCGTACATGCATACAATATGTGAGTAATCAAACAATATTCTCAGTCATTTTAAATCACAATATATGTATTATCTAAGAAAAGTGTTTGTATTATAAATTAAATATCATTGGTAAATATGCACATTTATCACCTAGCAAGAAAGGGACACATATTGTTACCGTCATTGTAAACGTTTTTGTTTGAACAAATTGTTATTTCAGCTTGCAAACATTTCATTGCAATGAGTAGAACATAGCGTGTTAAAGTACACTAAGTACACTATAATAAGATAAGTACACCATACTTCTTAGACATGTTCTATCTTTTAAATTTAGTCAGAGTTTCATACTATTAAATAAATGTACACATTGCTGGACATAGGACCTTGCTGCGGGCAATGTTCCTTCACACTCCCATTGTCAGAAGCTTGGCTATAGTTAACAATGTTTAACCCGAGAACCTTGACATTTTTGCACCCTAGCTACTACTGTCAGTATTACTTAAGTTTCGACCAACAGGTTCAATGAAAAATTGACACGTGGCCTGAACAAACTAGTCCTGACCTTCAGAATATATGATCAACGAATCGTATATATTATCTAGATTGTTGTGGCAAAACTGATCAGTATTTCCATAGACTCCAGCCAGTCTTTGAGTTGACAATGAAGAAAGTTGTACTTACATTTGTCGTTGGTCTCACTGACGAGTGTCTGCTAGTATATATATATATATATATATATATATATATATATATATATATATATATATATATATATATATATATATATATAAATATGTGTGTGTGTGTGTGTGTGTGTGTGTGTGTGTGTGTGTGTATTGCATATGCCCTCACTGTTTTTTATTTTTTTATTTCAGTACTAACATAGTTTTACTGTTAAAATGAAGTTGGTGAAAACTGTACTTTCTTTTAATTTTACAGTTTGCTTCGGCTGGAAAGATATATATTCTTACTATAAAAGTAGTATTATTCCGGCTACTAAAAATGTATTTGGCATTGCTATGGTCATACTCGATGATAAATCTTTGTGCTATGGTCATACTCGATGATAGATCTTTGTTTCTATGGTCATACTCCATGATAAATCGTAACATATTACAAAAGGAACAATAAGGTTCTTTTTGAGAATTTTGAAACTGTATTAATGATCCCTCTTAAGGCATTGTATATATTGTATTAGCAACATTATTTACATAACATGTTATGATAATTTAATTTTAACTCTGAAACATAAGAAAAAGAAAAAAACCTTGTACACAAGTATTTTTATCATGCAATTATATTAATTTAGACAAATCTGCTATTGCACAGTAATGGTGACTTTCCCCGTCTGTTAGCATCATCATTTCTACGTGCGCCTCTCTCCTTTTCACACACTCGAACTAGTATTACGAAATTGTTTTTGAGAACATTTGACCTACTGGATTTGTCTTCTCTGTTTCTTGCTCTCGAACTTGTTTTTTGCTCACTTTTGCACTAAACTATCTTATATACATTTACTGATTTTTTTTAAAACATTCAGATTTAAAATTAAGAATATATGTACACTTAATCGTGCATTTATTAATCAAATGTGAGCATTGTTCTAAGTAATAGCTGATTTGTCTTTACTTTGGGCTGTAGTGATAAGTACAAATTCAATAGCATAAACAATTATTTGTTATATTTGTTTTCAATACTTGTGCAGACTTTTTTAAACATTTAATCCACATATGAATCAGCTTGTAAAGCTCTATACTTATCAACGTTCATCATTAAATAGTTTATTCTATTCAAGGTCCAGTTAGTATCTGTACTTATTTCTTGACTAAAAGTTGGTATGTATCATATCAAATATGAAATATAACCCAATGCGTTAATTTTCAATATGTTAACATTTACAGATGTATGGTTAAAAAATAGAATAGTTAGGTCCAATTTGGATAATAAAAAAGATTAAAACATACCAAATTTATTTTTATGAATAATTTCATTAAGTTCCTGACTTGTAAGAAGTTTATTTAATAAAAAATAAATATATATATATTGATTTTGAATTTTGCTATGTCACAGCGCAGGCATTTTTGACAACTGTGTTCTTAAATATCTTTCTTTTTATTTTATTTTTAATCTTCAGGTATTATGATTCTTCAGTAGTTATGCTATTTTTTCAGATCTATTTTTAACACTTTGCTTCCGTACCATTTTTTTAGATTTTTGGTAATACGATTTTTTTGAGAATTTATGTAACAGCTAGGCTATTTATTTCGCATCTATTTGTTTTTCCAAGAACTTTCTTTCAAGTTTGTTTTCTACATTTTTTAAGACTACTTACTTGATTTTTTCAGTAAAACGGATTGTTTCAGATCTGATGTGATAGGTAGATAATTTATTTTACAACCGTTTAATGAAATATATATTTTCTCATGGCTCCAATCTCTTTAAAGAATCATTATGTCCTAGCCATTTTACCGATACATGTGTTTACCATTCTTTCTGTTCGTTTTTAAAATGTTCTCAAGCTTGAACACGTCGACGTTTCTGTCATATAGAATATTTCTACAATATTCTCTCCCTTGAAATCATCGAATGTAAACACTACAGAGTCTTCTAAAGCTGCATGTCGATAGCAACAATCTCTTCTGTGAAATTAGGCAAAAAGCCTTTATTAAAAAAAATGTATATTTTGAGATCCTATTTTTCTTACCTACTTTATATTTAGGAGTTCCATAGTAATCTGTTGTTAGATAAGCAAATATGTTAATCCATACTTTAGATCTGTTTTAGGGTACTCTCTTTAATTGACGACATGCCTGTCAATATGAGCTACGAATTATTATATCCATCAATAAATCTACGTAACGTATGAACCGTTATTCTCGATTCACTTTCAGTAAAATATCTCTACATTCTAGTCTTAAGAATTTGATTAAACCTTTCCACAGGAGACACTTTCTTGTCTCAGTAAGTGGAAAAGTAATCGATATTTTCTTTCTTCATTAATTCAGTAACTTTTCGGTTGATTTTTTTTTCCTTCATCGAACTGTTTTTCTTATGGTTTTCTCATTTAAGATTTATTTTTGTCTCACTTTTTCTGTTTTGACTTTCTAAGATTATTTCATGCGTGTCAACGATACCTGCCTGAAGCTGATCATCTACGCAACTAATTGAAATCGTGCTCTAGCTGGTTTGTTTATGCAGATTGTTCGGTTAACCAATCTTTAAGTTCTGAATATTTCATGTCAAATCTGTCATGTTTAGTTGTGCACACAATTCACTGATCTGTATGGATGCAACTGAACTTTTTCGCATCATCATACAAAAGTCTTACATAACTTTCTTCATCCGTTTATTTGAAAGTATTACTAGACATACATTCATGGTAGCAGTATAGTGGGGCGATTAAGGGACAAACCACAATTACATGGCGCCCGTAGGTTTACATGCATGGACTTCACTGGTGGGCAACGGGAATTAACATGCATGGGCCTCTCTAACGACAAAATGAATTTAACATAGAATCCGTTTTGTCCCTAGAGTGCCCTAGAAATATAGGGACATATGGGCCTGTCTGGGGACAAGGGGAAATATAACGTCACAATTTGTATCTGCCATCCAATACTTTGTGATCTACAATTCAATACTTAGTGATATACCATCTAACACCTACTATCCAACATCTAGTAATCTACTATTCAACACACATCCTACACTCCCACAAAAAGAGTAAGATATATACACACTATACTACAAACACATGAGTTTGTTTTGACGGTAGGTAGCAAAAGAAGGGAGTAGGAAGTCACACACGATCACATCATACCAAAGAGGGAATTATTAGTGTTTATACATACATCCATACATACAAACATAGATACATAACTACATACATACATACATACATACACACACACATACATACATACATACATACATACATACAAACATACATACATACATACATACATACATACATACATACATACATACATACATACATACATACATACATACATACATACATACATACATACATACATACACACATACATACATACATAAGGTGAACACTTTGAGGGTAGGAGGCTAAACAATGCGGTAGGAAATCACACACGATCACATGTCCCCAAATAGGGAATAAGTGTTTATACGTACATACATACATACAAACATAAATACATACATACATACATACATACATACATACATACATACATACATACATACATACATACATACATACATACATACATACATACATACATACATACATACATACATACATACATACATACATACTGTTACGACTCTAGGGGTAATGTAACAAGATAAAAGACACAAACAAGCTTTCAAGATTAAAAAGCAAATCTTTAATTTCCTAAAGTATTAAAAGTATTAAAATAGTTCAACAAACAATCAAAGTGAAAGAATTAAAAATAACTTACAATATAGAATATCCTAAAAAGTCCTAAATTGTTTTAAAGTTCACTTCCGGAAGCTAATCCAAATAATCCGGATGTAATATTCCGAATGAAGTAGCCTGCACTGTGCTGACGTTGATAAGTTCTGAGTAAATCCAAAAATAATCCTTGTAAGTCTGGAATCTCACAAGTATTAGAAATGTTCCCGATAATTCCACGGAACTGTATAATAATTCAGATGAAGACAGTACTTATTCCTAAATGTACTGTATAGATAATAGATGAATCTCCAAATAAATATAGATATATCCCACACTATCAATATGACCTCTCTCTTCTAAGTAGCTGTAAAGAATAATAATCAGAGGATTATTCCCTATATATATATATATATATATATATATATATATATATATATATATATATATATATATATATATTTAAGTGCGCAGAATCGAAAGGAAAAACCCTTCTCCGTCTTTAATAATATCGTATTTCAAAATAACGCAACCCGCTAAGAACCAATCAGGAACTAGGTTATGCGTCATTTTGCCAAAGGTCTCACGTACTAAAATCTTAAACAGTAAACATCGTGTTGATGTATTGTATTGGAATGTGACCTTGCAATGTTGATTTCTAAAAGTACACGAAGTAGGTTGATTCATTTCGCGCGCAAATAGTCATGTGACCATTTAGTTGTCGTATGTATACCCATAAGGTAACCGCAGTTCAGACTAAGAACAGAGATCATAAACTAATAAATTAAATCATTATCAAAAGGAAAAGAGGTATGATTCCGTAACATTCCATCCCCCTTCAACGAAAACAGATTTATGCAATATAATCTTTTTTAATATGTACTTCCAACATATAAATACTTAATTGCAAAAAAATGAATACATGATACAGTCATGTACACAAAACAGTGTAACGGTGGTATTATACACATGAAAATACACCATCAATTAAATTACTAAGAAATAGCCGTAACCTGAGCTTCTATTGATTTTATTTGTCCATGTCTCACAATCATGCCTTAACAGGGTAACACAGGCACGACGAAAAGTCACTTTTATTCAAATTGATGGTCAAGTTCGCTTCGCTGAATCTTTTGAAGAATGGTTCTATATGATCTTGCCACATGTCGTTGCAGATGATGATATGTTTGATGTATGCATCGCAATTTCTATTCAGATGTTATTATATTCATCAGACGTTGGAAACTTGGGGAAGCTTCATCCCAAATGGTACGACTTTGTATTTTTAAAGTTCTGGAGTCGTGAATGCAAACATTTCTTTCTCTCTCTCTCCTTAAGTGGATGGTAGAATCCCTTCAATAGGTCAATTTCTTGTGACGTATTAGGCATTTCCAATCCTGTCTAGAAATTGGAAATGAATCTGTCCCGGTGACTCTATTTACTTTCTATAATCTACACACATATACGGAAAGTGTTATCTTGTTTCGCCACTGAAACATGGTAAACTCCAGTCACTTTTTATTTGGTTCAAGTCATTTTCCAGTAAATCATATAAAATATTATTGGTTCGTGTGGAATGTCTGTAAATAAATGTTCATTTTCTTTTATCAACTGCTTCAGTTCATTCATCTCAGGCGGCAGTATATGCGAAGAGTAGTGACTTCAAATCATTCTATCAGATTTCTCATCTTCATTCAAATCTTCAATATGTGAGACAAGTACTACTAAAGTAATCGATAATTTATTGGCTATTTCTATCTACATATTGTTCTTTCTCCTCCCAGAAGTATTAACATTATAATTTAAATTCCCTAACCTTTTGTCAGTAGTATAAGGGCCAAAATACTTAACCCAAAGAGGATTTTTGGTGTATAGGTAGCGAAGCTAATACTCTATTACCTGACTGAAAAAACTCCTAAACTGACCCCCCCCCCCCCCTGCAGCAAACAACAATAATTGGAGACCTTCAACCTACTCCCTTCCTGTT
This sequence comes from Margaritifera margaritifera, assembly GCA_029931535.1. NCBI lineage: Eukaryota > Metazoa > Mollusca > Bivalvia > Unionida > Margaritiferidae > Margaritifera > Margaritifera margaritifera. Next base: position 48,536 of record JAQPZY010000562.1, on the reverse strand, counting down.
CCACAACAATTCCCAATTATATACTATCTCATAACAATATGCTATAATTATTCGTTCTAAAGCCTGATATAATATCAACTTCAGAAGACCAAACAGTGTGAATAACCCGACCAAAGCTCTCACTATGGTCTCAGTTTTAATATTCCACAAAGGAATAGCTTTTATAAAACTTGTAGACGCACACTTCGCCGACAAGTATTGGTTGTCTAACTTCGTCTCATTTATTCCTAAACGAGCAGACAACGACGTTTCATGGACTACACCAAGTAATTCCTGACGATAGTATCTAGGAACTACTATTTTACCAACTGACCACTCGTCACCAGCAATTACTCCAAGCAATATCTGTTTTCGTTCAGCGACTTCACTCGTCAAGAAGCAACAAGTACCTTCTTGCGTGGCTTCAGTTTCAGTCATAGCCCCCGGAAACAAACAGGAGATATCCGAATCTCCCTGTTGTAAGACATCTAGTGTTTGTCTTATTACACCCTGATTATTTTAATGAGACGTAGTAGTTGAAAGAGTATCACTTTGATCAATACTAAATTGAGGAGCAGAAGTGACCTCATTAAAAGCCTGACCCAAAAAGGTGTCCGCTAAAGGAAATTCATCCTGTTCAACAACATTTTTCTCAAGAGCACATTTTGCCATAGCTCTGGTAAATACACAAGCTGGATTTAAACAAGGAATTTCTACTTCAATATGATGGCTTATTCGAAATTTGTCATTTGTAATGCTGACAACGTTTTAACACTAGGCAGGTGGCAATATACAAATCTCTGATGTTGACTTTAAGTTGTCTGCATCAACTACTTTTCAACATACGTGCACAAACGGGTTAATTATATGATTTGAAGTCAGGTAATATCAACCTACATTCTTTGGTATGTGTGCGCGTGTTAAAATGTATAAGCCACACACTTGATCTTTTAATCAGTCTCAGGCAAATTGATATTGCCAATATTGAAATAGGGATGAAAAGTTTAGGCATTGGGAAAATCAAAAAGCAAGATCGTGATGAGGCTATCTGGTACTAAATATTGGTATGCTTATGATACCGCTAAATTGTCCCTAACAGAGTGATCATAAACCACAAGGGGTGATAGCACCACAGGAAACACTGCACAAAGTTCAGTCGTCTGATTTCCATGAAAATCTTAAACTCTCTGGGAGAAATGTGTCTTTATAAAATCTAGAAATTAGTAAAATAGTAAAAGGTCGCATACAAAAAGGTACGAAAATAAATATATAAGCGGTAAGTTAAACATAAACCAACTATTTCTTGGTTATCCAGCTGCATATATAGAAAAAATAGTGGATTAATATCATTGTCATAGCAGTGGTAGTGGACTATGGCCACATAACTAGCACAGCACACGTTTTACTTATATATTTAGCACTGTTGTTCATGTTTTTAATTTGTTTTTGGCTTTTCTTATGGAGATGAACTAGACTACACCATAAACTGATATGATGAAGATCATTTCTCAATGTTATACAACATTTAAGTGATACTATTAACAGACGTGATCCTTGCGTTTCGTTCTCAATTTAGGACTTGCATAACTGTCATTTAAATTTATGCTAATATTTGTACACATTATACGTTTTATTAGTGTTCGTAGATATTTCAGGGACAAAATGTTTAATAGCACCAGGTGTAATATGAGTTTTGGCAAACACAGGATTGGGAAGCATATCAGAAGGTATTACTCCGGTTATGCAAAACTTAAGTAGAATCCAAACTTGAATAGAGAACGATTGTGTAACGAACAGCTCGCAGGGAATTAGACTTTGTCTGGAAGAATATATAACATTTCCATTAGAAGCCTCTATTCACAGGTAGATAAATCATCGTTTTAGCTCTGTATATTACCAGTCTATTTCGTAACCCATATAATCCCGCATTTATTGTTATGTTTAGGCTCCAATATAAATCGTGACACACTCAAAAGCCAAAAAAGCATTTCATTTTGATTTCATCTATCAGCAGCAAAAGTCATTCTTGTCAATACTGAAAATCTATATATTCACATATCACAACCATGGCTTTCAACCACCCCAAACCCCTAAATACTTTTTAATCGTGTGCCAATTAAAAAAATCATCAACCAATCCTATCATTTTTTCAGTGTATATACAACACAATCAGAGCCGTGGCATGTGTCCCAGTTTACAGATAGTTCTACGATGCAGTGATTGTGCTTTCCACCGATTGATCCAGAGTGTGGGGTGGATAAAATGTTTCATCGTTCATTCATTCTGAAAGATGTGTGCACACGATGACGACGAGGACAATTTCATTATGAAAACTCTCCAGACCGAACGTGGAAAGTTCGTGAGAGCATTTAGATCTTCTCTTCCTCACGGTGACTTGAGAGGTATCACTTCAGCAAGGAAAGTCTGAATAGGATGTTCCATTTTCTTGTGTTAAACCATAACAGCTATCCAAATATAAAATTACACCTGAAAACAAAAGAAGAAATGATTATACTTTATGTTAAAACTTCATTATGGACTATCAACTTCATCTTTTTCTTGAAATTCTGTTTCTGAATTATCATAGAAAGTTGTGTTAATGATGAAAATAACAAATTAACCATATTTGCTGAGTACACTTGTACTGTAGTAGGAAACCAATATGTTGAATAATACTCAAACCTTTGTTCATGAATTTAAATAAATCCACTATTTTTAAGGTTACACGATAACTACCAACAATTCAAGGTTGATAATTTTCATAATATGACGAACTCATTTCCAAAGGTTTTTGTCACAGTCGATAAATCTGGCAGCGAAAACATTTCTAATAACAAAATTAATATTGCCCTCAGATACAATAATGACAAAATAATACGAATCAGTTTATATTAGTTCACAGTAAGGTACAAGTATGCTATATATGCCTGGCTGTGTGCTCAAGATACAGTAGACTTCGTAATGTGAAATACTGTATGTACATCGGACAAGTATTGATAGTGACAATATTTATCGAAGGCTACGAAGCTACTAAAAAGTTGATCTACTGACTGAAGCTAATATATCATTCTTTATCACACATTAATATAATTACTCTATCGTTGGTTTTTAGTACTTGGAAAAATAACAGTAAAGTGCATACACTTAATACCTGTTGATCGGATGTTAGCTGCTCGGTCTTAAACATATTGCCATATTTACTTGTGTGACGTCTATATATCACTTTTTATCTCTCAGTCTGACTAATAATAAAAACTTCAAACTTTTACAAGACCTAATCTGGTTTGAACTACCGCAAGATGTAGTGACATGGGAGATTCAACAAGAGTGAGATCTTCCCTTCCACTCGGATCTCATGGATTTATACAGAATACATTATTGTACAAAATCGATTTATCAAACGTTAGTTTGGATTAACTGAGTCCTGTTGTTGTTTTCCTAAGTTTTGTTGTCCTAGAGCGTGGGTGTTGTAATTGCAGGCTTTGTTCTGTCGGAATTACCAGATAATGTGGATAACTGGCTGGAAAACGAGCATTAGCATAGTAACACTAGCATCGTGGTCTCTTGGATTGTCTTCAAAATAAGCTTTGATTTAGTATTATTTTGTATCGTAGTATCTTTTGTTGGTATGCACTAGCTCGCTTATTGGTTATTGGAATGCACTAGTTCGATTATTGGTTATTGGTTAGTAGAATGCGTTAGCTAGATTGCATTGTTATTCAGTACTTGAGTGTAGCAATTGCTGACTTCATCTTGTCTGTATTACTGGAGGATGGGGGTGACAGGAGGAAAAAGAAAAAAACATATAGTTTTACCTAAGTTACCCTAGCAATATGGACTCTTAAATATTGTGTATGATTCAATTACTATTTTGAGTTTTTAAGTTTTGTTATTATTGGCTTCATCTTGTCTAAATTGCTGTAGGACTTAGTTGACTTTAGGGAAAACAACTATTACCTCAGTTACCGTTTTACCGAATCCACTTGCTTTTTCCCATAACATGCTGATGGATAGTGATCTAGTATTTGTTTTATAAAATTTAAGGGCTTAGCGGCTTAGTGTTTTGTGAAAAACAAATTGTGGATATGAGGGTGGGCGGGATAATATTCCTTGTTGAAAAACATATTTTGTATCGTCTGTTGAAAACATATTGGTGTTTGGAAAACAATGAGAGTCAGGCATTGGATTAGGGTTTTTCAGACAGAATTTTGGAAAAAAAGAGGATGGTGGCTTGGGATTTACCCCCCCCCCCCCCCGAAAAAAAAAAAAAACAAAAAACAAGAATAGGAAGGTTGGATGCTTATGATCTAACTTTACTATGCTGCTCATATTCCTTTACTATCTATTATATCCGATGTAGAATGTTCTTATGATACTCCTAAGAAACATAGTTTGCCTCTCTTCCGAAAAGAGCTTGTATTTAAGTTTTAAGTACACGCATTCTCTTGAGCAAATATATTCTGGTGTATTTTCATATTGTGCAGATCATATATATCTATATATCTATATATATATATATATATATATATATATATATATATATTAAAGTGAGTACGTGTATATACGTATATTATGAGTGATAGTATATATGCATGCATGAATATATATGTGGATACATATATGAATGGGTACTCGTGTATGTATATCTAAATATATAACTTCATGTATTGATTGAATGTTTGTAAATATGTTAGATTTGTCTTATTGTAATATATATATATATATATATATATATATATATATATATATATATATATATATATATATATATATATATATATATATATATATTTCCTAATGGGCAACCAGGTACATAACTCTTGCCATTATCTAATTTTGGGATGAGAAGTTTAGGTTTTGGGAAAATCAAAAAGCAAGATCGTGATGAGGTTATCTGGCACTAAATATCGGTATGCTTATGATACCGCTAAATTTCCCCTAAAATAGTGATCATAAACAGCAAGGCGCGATAGCATCAAGGGAAACACTGCACAAAGATCAGTCGTCTCATGTCCATGAACAATCTTAAACTCTGTGTGAGAAATGTGTCTTTATAAAATCTAGAGAATTAGTAAAATATTAAAAGGTTGCATCTATAAAGGTACCAAAATAAATATAAGTGGTAACTTAAACACAAGCCAAATATTTTTTTGTTATGCAGCAACATATATAGAAAAAATAGCGGATTAATATTATTGTCATAGCAGTGGTACTATAGTATGGTAACATAACTTAGCACATATTTTACTTATATATTTAGCACTAATGATCATGTTTTCTTAAATTTATTGTGTGTTTTCTTAGGGTGATGAACTTTACTGCACCATAAACTGTTATTATGAAGTGCATTTCTTGATGTTATGCAACATGTAAGTGATATTATTTAACAGACATGATCCTTACCTTTTAGTTCTTAATTTGGGACTTGCATAACTGTCCTTTGAACTCTATGATAATATTTGTACTCATGATATGTTGTAATAATTTACTTAGATACCTCAGGGGCAAATGTTGAATAGCCCCGGATTTAATATGAGTCTTAGCAAACATAGATTGGGAAGCAGATCAAAAGGTATTTATCCGGTTATGCAAGACTTCAGTAGAATCCAAACGTAAATAGAGATCGATTGTGTAACGAACAGTTCGCACGAAAGTATACTATGTCTGGAAGCGTATAGAACTTTTGTTTAGAAGCCTCTATACAAAGGAAGATAAACCATCGCTTTATCTCTTTATATTATCAGAATATTCTCTCGTCCATATAATCCCGCATTTATTGTTATTTGTAGGTGCAAACATCAATAGTTGCACGCTCAAAATCCAAAATAGCATTAACTTTCGTCGTCAACTATAAGCAGTAAAAGTCAGTATTGTCAATACTGGACATTTAGATATCCATAAATCACCACCATGGCTTTCAACCACCCCAAACCCCTAAATACGTTTGATTGTTTGCCAGATCAAAAAGTCATCAACCAATCCTATCTTTTTTTCAGAGTAAATACAATACAATTAGCATCTCAAATTGTGGCAACGGGTCCAAGTGTACGCATAGTTTTACAATGCAGTGAATGTGCTTTCCACCGATTGATCCAGAAAGTAGTGTGGAGAAAATGTTACATTGTTCATGGATCCTGAAAGATGTGTTCACACGATGATGACAACGTCAATCTCGCGATAAAAACTCTCCAGACCGAATGTGGGGCCCTCGTGAGAGCATGTTTTCATTCTCTTCCTCACAGTGACTTCAGAGATATCACATCAGCGAGGGAATTCTGATTAGGATGTTACATTTTCATTTGTTAAATCGAAACAGGCATCCAAATATAAAATGACCCCAGAAAACAAAATAAGAAATGAAATTTACTTTATGTTACAACTTCATTATCGACTACCAGCCTTATCTTTCCCTTGAACTTTTGTTTCTGAATTATTATAGAAAGGTGTATTAATGATGAAAAATAAATTAACCATATGTAGCTAAGAATACTCGAAAGGTAGCAGGAAACCAATATTTCTGAATAATACTGAAATCTGTGTGCATTAATTTAAATAAATACAATATTTATATTGCTATACCATAACTATCAACAATTCAAGGTTTATAACTTTCAGAATATGAAGAAATCATTTCCAAAAATATATTTGTCATGGGGCACAAAGTGGGCAGTGGAAACATTTATAATAACAAAATAGTATTATCCTCGCGTGCAATAATGACAAAATAATACGAATCAGTTTCTATTATTCCACAGTAAGGTACGTGTATGCTTTATTTGCGTGCCTGTGTACTCAAGGTCAGGAAAAGTCAATATACAGTAGAATGCGAAATGTGAAATACTGTATGTACATCGGACAAGTATTGATAGTGACAATATTCAGTAAAGGCTACGAAGCTACTAAATAGTTGATCTACTGACTGAAGTTATTTAAGGCTTTCCCACCGGCAGCTTTACAAAATGCATCAACTGTGTCATGCTTAGGCCACTAAAGTTGTGTACGATTGGGCCAAATAATTTTCCCTACCATTATAGGTTCCAATAGCATCGCTGGGTCATAAAGAATGATGACAACTGATCAAATTGCTTTTTCATATTTGTGCATCAATATATTTTTGCTATTTGGACATTGCGGGGACACTAATATTCAACAGTCCACATCAAGTTAGGAGTGTAATGTCGACATGCAATCGTATAGTATAGTCAATGCAAGTATTTTGTAAAAAGTTATTTAATAGTTTCTTGGTTTATTTTGAATATCGTCACTTGTAATGCTGACAACTTTTTGACACTAGGCAGGTGGCAATATACAAATCGGTGATGCTGACTTTAGGTTGTCTGCATCAGGTACTTTTCAACATACGTGTACAAACGGGTGAATAATATGATTTGAAGTGAGGTAATACCAAACTAAATTCTCTGGTGCGTGTTCCCCCGCCTATAATTGAGAAAGTCCCTATTTAGGACGCCACGTCATTTTTAAGTTAATGACGATTCATGACTAGCGACAACATACTGTTCTGCTTCATATATATATATATATATATATATATATAGAGAGAGAGAGAGAGAGAGAGAGAGAGAGAGAGAGAGAGAGAAAGAGAAAGAGAGAGAGAGAGAGAGAGAGAGAGAGAGAAAGAGAGACGGGGTCAGAGGAGTCCGTTTTCGAACAGAGAGAACATACAATTTTGTGCAAAATTTGATAAATGTCCTTTACACAGATAAATGGTGCTTGAATGCTGTTTATATACTTTAAGGACTTGCCAAATCCGTATTCAGTAGATGCATGAAACGTTTTGTTGATAGCAAGGACACTGTTACAGATGTTAGACAAAAATGTAGGCCAAGTAAATCTCATTCAGAAGTAATAGTCGATTCTATGGACGTATATGTGAAGAAAGAGAGACCTAATTATGATATTTCATACGGAAGTGGAGACGATATTCCAACCCAAATGAGTAGGGATACACGTAATTTGTGATCGTTGGACGCCCGAATTGCTTGATAAAGAACAAGTAAAAAATCTGCAGGCAATACAGATATCAAGTAGTAAGCTATAATTTCTTAAATAAGATCATTACATGTGATGCAACTTCCATACACTATTTTTATCCCAAGAGCAAGAGACAAAGCAGTGTATCGAAGCACACAAGTTTGCCATGGCTTTTTAAAATAGTTCTTTCAAAATATGTTAGAAAGGTTATATGCATTACATTCTTCAACACACAAGGAACAATTTTGAACCATATGGTATAAGGAAACACCACAGTGAATGGAAAGTATTATGCTACAGTGATCAAATATAATTTACCCGAGGCTATTCGCAAAAAGTGTCCAGACCTACAGAAGGGTGGCTTCTTTTTGTACCATACATCATAAATTTAGTTCCATGAGACTGCTGGCTTTTTCCGAGATTGAAATGTTTTGGGTTTTTTTTAGCGGAAAACCATTACAAAGCATATAAGAGCTAATGGATGAAATCAGTGGGTCGCTACGAATGATGTCACGTGACAGGCTGCTGTATGTATTCAGGAAATGGATCACAAGATGGGAATTTATTTTGAGAAGGACTACTGCAATTATTTTAAGCAGTACAATATTTTGTTCTATACAGTGTCTCCTTTATAACCGTTTGATCAACCCTTGTATTACTTTGAACTTGATATTATGGATAAATGTATTAATGAGTGATAACCGCTCCATTTGTACAATTTTGGTTGGTTTTCGTAGTTAGTTTGTTTTGTACTTGCTGTTGTTGATCTTCTTCTTCTTCTTCTTCGTCTTTTTCTCCTTCTTATTATTCTCCTTCTTCTATTATTATTATTATTATTATTATTATTATTATTATTATTATTATAATTATTACAGAGCTTTAGTGCATCTTTGAACATTTTAGTGCTCGAATTTTTAAATGGCAAAATACATGTCTTGAAAGTGCTTGAAAATAAACTTTGTTGAACAATGTTCTGAAAGTCTTTACATTATGTTAATTATTTGCATTAATTGAAACAGAATCGATCCATATTCTAAGTTAAGTATTTTCACTTTGAGTGCAGTCAAGGAAACCAAATACATGTTTGATGCATATTTTGGTGAATTAGAATCATTTAAATTAAAAGAAAAATAAAACAAAAAAATTGATACACTCTCGCTATCGTTAATTTATTATGTCTTTCATATTATTCCACTTGCGAAAAAAGCAATGCATCTTCTATTTAAAAGAATACAGAACTTGTACATCCCAATCGACTTGCAATTATATAATTTATCATACAATTTTACCTATTTTGCTGTGTGTTTGTGCAGTTTGGTTGTTTGCAAATATAAAACGTGTACAGTGAATTCATCAAATTCATAATCAAACTCAGAAATAGTACAGCTATTTGCATGCTGTACTTAGAACTGGGTAGAACGTGAATCAATGTTCATATTAAGTCTCGCATGATTCCATTCTGGATCTCAGTAATCTATAACATAATGCATGACAAGTCGATATTGAATCGTACTTATTATGGATTGACTATTTGTATTTTTAATGGAAGAATAGATCTATTTTGTTAGGACCCTATAAATAATCGCCATGGAACAAAAAGTAAAATTGTCCAACTATAAACGACCTGTATACTCAAGAATGGAATGAATAAGTGACAATATCATCCAAAGTAGGCAGTATGTCGTTTTTAAAGAGGACTTGGAACTCCCAATTGACCAAATATCCTAAAATCGAAATACTTATTTACTTCTGCAGAAATTTAAAGCAAGCAATCACAGATTCACAGCAGAGACAGGATGTTGGAAAAATATACATAACGACAAAAAGTGTCATCTTTGTGAGAAAAACGATATTGGTAAATTATGTATTTCATCTGTTTGTTCTTTTCAAAGTGTAATATCGCAAGCTTTTAAAACTGTATTATTTTATTATTATTCTGAAATTGAAAAAGATTTTTCTTCCCAGGTAAAATTATCCAAATTCGTTAAAGTGATAATGAGGAAACTTTGATAACTTACATTACAGGAATAGTGATCTCGCATGAGTTTAGAAACAGCGTTTCTATACAAACAGTCAGTTTATTTGTGTTGATATTGTTATTAGCCAGTTTGATATGCTTACTTTGATAATCAAATACTTTAACATTTTTAACGGTGTCTGTGTGTAAGCATCCTCGTTCAGAGATGTGGTGAATGTTGTTTGATAGGAGGGTTACTGTAAAATGTATCATTCTATGCATATTTACTTCACTAAAGAAACAAATTATATTATGTTAATGATTATATAATATGATATTGTTCTGCGTCATAAACGTTGTTATCTATGTGATAGTTGGAAAATAAGGAGTATCGATGTAAATGATAAATGATAAGTTCTCTCAATGCTTCTTCCTAAATACCTCATATATATATATATATATATATATATATATATATATATATATATATATATATATATATATAATGTCTGTGTTCCAAAATTGAATCATATTGAGCATATTCAAAACACAATTTGTAATTTGTACCACTTATATAGTATTCGTTTTTCGTATACGCCACCTGCATGTGTCTGAAATTTAAATACAAATAAAATCTTCTTCTTCATCTTCTTCTCCTATAACAAATGGATTTAATGCGTCAACAATATTGAGATTCTGTTGGATGAATCAATCTGTGTATCCGGACTCTATATAAATAACTCCCAAGCTACAAAAGCTAGACTTGTCCAAACTATAAACAACCTGTACACTCAAGAATGCAATGCAAAAGTCGCAACACCATCCAAAGGTATGCAGTATATCCTTGTTAAACATTACTTCAAAATATAATTATTATCGCTAAATAGAAATACATATTTACCGGGCATATCCTATCGAAATAAATGTTCGATTCAACAGAGAGATATCGAGATTAATATATTGGAATGGCAATCCGACATATCTCAGTAGGTACAGACAACATTTATTAGTGATCTTTTTTGGAACAGAATGAACAGAATACACACATTAGAACACTGCTGATGAATGGGAAAAAATAACACTTGTAACTAGATAATCATCCGACTTCCATGATGTTGTCAATTTGACCAACAATATGATGATGAAGCAAAAGTGTTTACGGTGTGTACATGTTTGTTAATGTATATAAAACTTTGGCTGTTTTAAAAATGGCACACCAGCGTCACGAAAGTTTCCACTATGGGAGATGTTCTGCTAATTGTTTTCGAAAACACGTATATGTATTTTGAACCTTCTCAATAAAAAATAAAATATTGACAGGAAACCAAAGATTGGAAACATAATTAAGTAGTAAAGTAGAAAAAACAATTAGAATTTTAGAAAAGTATCCCATCCAAATAACGTTGTCGGTGTCTCAGGTAAACGCAAAGTACTCATGGGGAAATATTGGATGTTGGCCAATAGTCAACGCGCGTTTACTTTTATATATCCTGGCAAATGTACACAATGTTGGACTTAGAACTTTGGCGGAGTAGATGTTCTTTCATACTCCCATTGTCAGAAACTTTGCTATAGTTATAGTTAACAAAGTTTAACCCCCCAAAAATGAACTGTGTGCACCGTAGCTATTATTGTCCGTGTTACTTAAGTTTTCACCAATAGATTCAATGAGCAAATTGCCACCTGGCCGGACAAAAATCACCAGACCGTCAGAATATATCCCAGAAGAATATTATATACTAGCTAGTTTCCAGTGGCTAAGCCGATCAGTATTTCCACAGACGCCAGCTAGTCCTTGAGTTGACAATGAAGAAAGGTGTATTTATCTTCGTCGTTGGTCTCTTGGCTTATATTCAGTCAGGTACGTATGTTGTCCGTATGTCCGTCTCACTGACGGGTGTGTGCTTCTGTATATATATATATATATATATATATATATATATATATATATATATATATATATATTGAGAGAGAGAGATAAATATAGATATAAATATATTTCATATGTCCTTTATGTTTTGTTTTTGTTTTTTCGCTTACAGCCTAGAGAGCTATTACAGCATGTTCTGTAATATTTGTAATTTTATGGAGTTTTTTGATAAAAGGGTAATTAAGCACTTTTAATCTGGAAAGAGTATCCAAAAATATGACCAAAGTTGTTTTTGATTGGTTCCAATAATGTTCAAAGCTTTTAGTATGGCTGCAATTTCAGCAGTAAAATTTCAGGATTTCCGCTAACCGGCTTGATATAGTGCTATGGGATGTTGCAATGGCAGCTCCAACTTTGTCTCCATTTTTCAAAACGTCTATATACAAGTATGTATGGCTACGAAAGAAAGCCCTGATTTCATTGAGTTTGGTCTGGAAAATGAGCGGATTTGGTTTGAATTCACAAAGGTTAAATATTAGTTTAGGAGGTGGCCGTATAATACCAAATACAATTAAGTTCTAAATGTAGTTTTTAATGAAAGAATTATTGACATTATTTAGTCACCTTTGTTTGTAGTTGTCATTGCTGTCTTAATAACACATATTTAAATGCACTGTAGTTCGCTTGATTATGGAAAGAAAGGGTTATTATTATTATTATTATTATTATTATTTTATTAGTATTATTTAAATTATTATTATTAATTATTCAAAATATTATTATTATTATTATTATTATTATTATTATTATTATTATTATTATTATCATAACGCTACGAAACTTTATTGACTTATTAGGAAGTTGACCGATAGGTGTACTTGTTTGTCCACAATGCGACCCTGTTAAAACCTGTATATATTTTTTATGTATTCTTATATAGACTAACGGGAAGTAACAGACAGCCGAGTACTCTATCTCGTACGTTATGTTGACTTTGTATTCTCAACCTTTTTCTTATCACAGTTTTGCCAACACCTACATACTCAGAAACGGTCTGGCTGAAAGATGTGACCACAAGATTCCAGACCGACAAAGGAAAACACACTGACCTTGACCTCCCTGATCAGTTGACCTTTCATCTCAGTCGCGGGTCAGATATCCTGGCCTTAAATTTGAAGAAGAACTATGATATTGATCCAAACGCTAACGTCTATGTTGTGCAAACATTGAAAGACGGTCGATCCTTTCTGGCGAAAACTGGAAATTTGGAAAAAGAAGTAAGTTTTTAACGGATTACAAGAAAAACTATTGCTGTATTAATCACTGCTTTCTTAAAGGTACATGCACTGATAAGTTATATAGATAGATAGATAAGTAGAAATATAGATTGATATATATATATATATATATATATATATATATATATATATATATATATATATATATATATGGCTTCTAAAACACTCGTACCATGTATTAAAACAATCCGATCGCAACGTTTTTTAGAAAGTGGGATTTTACACTCAGGTGGTTAGGATTAATAAAACACTTGCAAAATTAACACTAGACTCGTAGTAGTTTCCTATGAAATGTTTTGTTGATACAAATAAACGGTCAACGGGAGATCAATTGATATTATGAGCAGTGACAAAGTAATGAATTTTGATCTTGTTACTGAACTGGTTTGAGCCTTATACACCCCATGTCTTTACCCCCGCGGCACACTCGAGTGCATTGCCAAGGGAGGTTTTCGTGATCGCAGGTGAGTGCCTCTCGCGAGGGAAACCCCCTCGGCGCGTCTCGCTGGTAGCTAGTGCTGTTATTGTTTACCAGCCTGTTTATAGCTGCAGTGGGTGGTCAAAAAAGAAGCATAGCAGTTGCTTTACGTACTCCTGTTTTCCTGATTTTCTTACCAGTCTTCACCTAGCAAATCTTCTGTCAACTACATGCCTCCTTTTTTCCATCGTTGTTCCATAAAATGCTCAATGATTTTTACAGCAAAGCATCCGGCTACTGCTAAAAGCATTACAAGCATTAAGAGCTTATGTAATGACATTAGATTTATTGTCCTCGGTTTCAGCGATTTTTCTGTCCAGCGAATTTTTTTCTTCCACATTATGGATTGTCAATTATAAGCTGTAGATTTTTCGCGTTGATACCAGCTTAGTTTTTACTTCTGGGCAATATATGATAGCATTCCATATATGATATCATCTGATTAGGCTGATTCCATATCGTTCTTGAACTACTTTTCAAGGGACAGACCCATGCAGACTTTGTATTTCAGCAATAGTTTGAGGCTCGAGTTCTGCTTGTCTTTTAGCATTTTATATATTTTTCAACGTTTTAAAGGCGATTACTCCATTGGAGAAGCTGAGTGTTCCGCGTAGGTGCCTGATACTTTTATCTGTGAGCGGAGTCGTCGGAAGTATCCATTTTGGCTAGTACCCTCTCAAACTCGGTTGTGCTAATCGTTTTATTTTAGATGGCCACCGAGTACAGCTTGGTAATTGTGTTGAGACTTCTGTGAGCGACCGCGAGGATTTCTGAATAGACGCATATTCGTTTGTACAGCCGTAACGAAATTGTTTTGCCAGCACCACCGGCCACATCGATTGCTATCGATATAGCTCTGACTGCAAATCCGACTGGTGTACCTATGATTGTTGCGGTAGTCGCAATTCCAGCAAGACCAAGGACAACATGGGTCGCGCCGGCGATTCCACAAATAGCATATACGACATCACACAAGAGTTTACATTTCGTGAGTAAAACGGTTTTCTTGGTGATTTCATCTCGCAGCTGTTCCTCCGTTTCGACTAGAGTTTCGTGTCGGTAGCATTGAGGGTTCATCACAGTTCTTATATTAATAACATCACCGCGAAGTAAAATTGTTCAACAGGCAGACCTTGCTTAGACGCACTTCTAAGCAATTACCTTCTTCGCTTGTACAACTGCCATGAAATATATGTTTAAAAAAATGATCCCGTGGTACATCAGAGTAGTCCCAACGGTCGATTTACATTTGACCCTCACATAGATTATATTTGAGCATATATGAGGGTCTGTTAACGCTGTTTTCACGCAGATATTTATCAGCATGCGGCACGAAATAACCATCCATGTTGGCTAGCCCTCCCAACTGATCCAACACACCGTCGATAAATTCCGCACCATCGTCATCGCTCGGCTGCTCAGAATCCACCACCTATATGTAATGACAGATCTTAAACACAGTCGCCAAAAACGGTTAAGTACCCGTCTACATAGATGTTGAATCCTTTAAACTGTGAGGTCTTCCCGTGCGGATTCATGGAACGCAATACATGTTTGATACATTCCCGGACATATATGTAACCGCGAAGATATTCCAGTCGACCCTGGGTGTCATTGCTGCGTCGGCCAGCAAACTCTCCTATGACATCGCTGGCGGTTTTCTCTGTTTTTAGCATCGGATGGATTTATCGTGGTTGTTAAATTATTTGATCTAAACCGGCTCGACATTTTCTCCCTTTAAATTCTGTCAAGTCAATCATGAGGAAACTATACCGGTCCCGGGTGACCCGCGCCAACATATTCCAAAATTCATCCAAAGAAACGTCGACGGCATACCAGGTCCATGAAATTTTTTCAAGGCTATGCGCGTCAACCCCCTGGAAATATCATCAATTGTACCGGATCATTTTGGGCATTTGAGCGTATCGTTGGGTTACATAGATCACATTTGCATGCTTGTGCCGTCCCCTCGAAAACAAACACTCTTGTGGGGTTGTCTTGCCGATCAAGCATCACATACTCGTACACGATTATTCACGTCCAGGTCAAGATCGTCCACAGTGTGGCTTAATCGATCGTGGAACAGAACTGGATGGTGGCGGCTAGTCATTGGATACATGACACGCAAGCACGCTCGCGCAATCCCTGAATACGTCATAACATGGCTGATCTTCTGCCGACGGCTCAATCACGTCCAACCGATCCCACGCTAACCATCGCATGATCAGATTCAGGGAAATTTGCATTCTCCGGATCCGGCCGGCCGACGACAAGCCCGCGGAAATATGGATCTGATTATATAGTCGTGCTTGAACGGTTGGGGTACTGCCCGCGCAGAGAAGTCAATAACGGTGAAATCTTTGATATTTCCTTCTTGCGACGATGTCATGTTAAATGACAATTGTTGCACACGAATAAACATGACTTCATAGTGTGTGCAGTGCCGCACAAAAACACGAATCGCGAATCCAACTCCGGTTCAAACACGTGATGGCCGAACCGGAATCGCTGGAACTTGTATCCGATGTGGCGCAAAGAACTTTATGTTTGTGAACGGACCAACGGTCGACGCAAACGCATCTCACTTCCAGGTTTTAAAAAGTCTCCGGCGGTGATACCGCTGTCACGCTAACGAAACTCCCCGGGGCACAGTGGATTAAATATCCTTGTGAAAATGATATCCCGAGGTTTTAACGAGATATAATTATCGAGGGCCTGGTTTACGGCTGGAAATACGAGTCGATTCCAATGACACACCAGCGCCCAGAGAAGAGCTAATAAACCGCCTCAATGCTGCATGCTATTGACATGATCTCACATACAAAACATCAAATGATCTTTGTCCACGTCACTTGGCGGATATAGATGTCATCCACGCCTTGAATGTGATCAGTCCTACACTCGAAGAAAGAATCGCTAGATTGATCATCAAATGATGCATCAAGACTAAAATTGCAGACACTTTCAAACGTATCTACGCACGTGGTCCGCTAACAAGGCCGCGGCTTATCCCGGTCAGTTCAAGTACAGAATTTGTCTGACCCGTTGCTGTGTAATTGACGAAACTATATATGCGGGTTCATCGTGGATATGCCGGTGTTCATCTCGACCAGGCCAATGTGGAACAATTAAACCGCACACTTGTGTGACGATTATTTGGGCATTAGTACGCGCAAGAATTGTTGATGAACCGCAAACCGATTTGCAATAGGTCTCGCGAGTAGGTGACGCGACTTCGCTCTGTCATAACATCATTTAATAATAAACTTACACGTGTGACGGGTATAAGACCCGGTGATGCCATTCGTAAAAAAACGTTCCAGTTTACCGCCGCAGCCACCGGCGTTGAACTTGGTCGAAGATAATCTGGTTATGTACATGAATGCCCCAGGAGACCTGGAAGTTGGACAACGTCGTGCTACTGACCCGGTATGGTCCGTTGATGAATACGATCTCAGAGCGGATAGATACAAAGGCACAGCCAACACGCTTCCATCTGGTGCTGGAACCTTCGGTTCTCGCGGACAAATGAGAGACGAATTCCCCTATCCATCATTCGTGCGGGAAGAATTGCACGTTATTCCCGCGGATCCACAGTTACCGCGATGACTTATTTGGGATCTGCGCGTGTTTGTACGCGTAAGTGGTGATTCCGTGTGGGAAAATCCATCGCTTCGTGCTCAGCGGGGACAAACTTACCTTGATGCATTGGTATACATTCATGGGATGTTTCCGTGACCGGAAAAGGTTTGCCGCGTGCATACATTCGTGCCGCTTGCGTAGAGATTCCACGCACATGTTGTGCTTGAGATACTTTTCCAACAAACACACGTAGGACTCCTTTCGATTTCCTACGCATTCCTCAATTGGCTTGCTCGCGCACTCTTCTTTGAATTTTCCCACGACTTTCATGTTGACGTTACTGAACAGCAGATGGTCCTTCGGGTACTCGCTGTTGTCTAATTTGCACGCAATTGATGTCACGCCCATTTCCGCGTAGACGTCATTTGTGGTAATGTGCACCAGCAACGAGTCCGTATCCGTGTACAGCATCCGTATGTTGTTGACGTACCGCGGTTTGATCTTATCATAATAAAACTCGTGCATGAGCAGCTTTGACAGATCCAACTCGGAGGCACCAAAGTAGATTGGTTTCGCCAACTTTAGCGGGGATTTCGTTCTGTGTATGGCAACGAGTCAGCCATCGAATCCCTTACGTGACTTGAATTCGCGATCCGCAACAAGCCTGCAAAGTTTGTCTTGTTCACTGTACCAGACAAGGTCGAAGCGAATTCGCTTCCAGAGATTCTCCATGGTATTCCCGAACACAGTGTTGTTCATAAGGTTGAGGAAGTCTTGTACGAACTCGTGCACGGCTGCCATTCTCAGTCCGTATTTATCTGAATGTAAGAGGCCATCCATGTGCGCTGATGAAACCTTAGCACAAGCATCACCAACCGCAGATACAACTGTAGGTTCGTACGTGGACAACATAGTTGAGTTTCTGGCGCATGTTCGGAACCAGCTTGGTACATTCAACGAAATTGCCACCGGAATCATCAACGAGTGCACACTGATACGGGGACAACCTCTTACTGGTATTGACAGGTCTTCCTGGGCTAGTGGGTAATCGTTGTGCGCGCGAGGAAGCTCATTCGGGTATTCCAGGTCAACTTCGAAAATGTACCCGACGTCGCTCTTGATTTCATTCTCACTATGTGCGCTTGAGAAGCGACTCTTCCGTGGGAATGATCATATGACGTACGGGCATCGGTTGCATCATCATCCAACCATGCATGCTGTTTAGATCAAGTACGTGATGAAACTGTTTGGGGCTACGTGGTAGTAATTGTCCAGGCTCGGGTTGTTCGCGCGAGCGTAAAGGCGACTCACAATAGAAAGCCAGCCGCGGATACCACGTTCGACAATTACATTTTGTTTGACAGCAACGTATCTCAAGCCATTCCCAGTGATGAGAAGTACTGCGCGGGGTCAAGTTTGTACGCACGCATGGCGGGATAGCGGAATGCCTCAAAGATGCGAGCAGCAACACATCCGTGCCCAGGTACAGATCGTTGTGGCCACCAAGATTTCGACATTCGAACTGGGAGCAGACCTTGTTCGCGTGCGTGTAGTTGTCAGAAGAAATACCTTTGCGCGACAGCGACGAATAGAACGCGTCAGTCGGTGACAACTTAATTTCGGAATATTTATTCGTGTCGTTCATGTACTAATACGAGTAAATTCCTTTGCGGTGAGCAATCTGAGCTTTTCAGGTTCATCAGCGGCTCCGCAATATCGACGAGTGATCGTAAAATGATCTTTGATATTCACCGCAAAGTTGGGATTGAGAAACTGCAGCGAGTCAATTAACTGCACCTGGCCCAACCGAAATGTCATTTTTTTCATCATGTAGTTGGGAATGGCACTTTTTGGTGCATTGATGATGTTGCAACTCCAGGCAGGATCTAGTGGCCATCTTACCCGCGCAGGTTATGAAGCACAACTGGAATTCTTGTTTTATTGGGGGTAAATTTGCAGCTGTAGACTGCACGCACTGTGCGCAACTTCTCTGTATGTGCCAGTCACGTGGCAGTGATCGCAAACTTTGCACCGTTAGACCTGAAACCTCCATCACAGATCCATTAATGATTCGCCGCGGAAAACTCGCTAATGTCATTGTGGGTCACAATCATGTCCGCGGGCGAGGTATGCTGTTGCCGGATCCATTTCGCTGTAACCTTGAACGACTTAATAAACATCTCAACCGAGTCCTTGCCACGGTACAACATTTTCGGTTCAGTCTATCCGTCACATCTGAAAACAGCGTAGCAAAACCCGCATGGGATTTGTTTGGCAACATGTGTTGTATTTGATTGAACCGTGGGATATTCTTGATCGTTTGAAACCCACGAAAACGTTCAGGCATTCAAAGTCCGCGTAAATATCATACGGAACTTTCACCTACCGTTGCACCGCGGTAAATTGCAAAATGTTCTTGCCGGGTTATGGCATGATCGTACGCTGTGGTTTCTCGCTGACTCCCTCGCAGTTAAAGTCATGGTCGTCAAGAAACTGTTGCGTGCTGAATACATGTAGGCAACGTCGACACGGAAAATTGCTCCATTTGTGCTTGCTGTGCTGGTACACCATTCTGGAAAATCTTCTATTCACACGCAATGGGGCAGCGCTGCTGAGCCGTCCATGTCGCCAAACAACAAAAAATCAACATGAGTACGCTCGCTTGTATGTGGGGATAGTCGAATCGGACGAAAGCTGCTGTTCCAAGCAGACACATTAACGGCGATGTCAGGGTTGAGATCCTGACATTTTTTATGTCAGTAACCTGTACAGGGAATGAAATGTTGTCAAATTCGAGTTCACTCATGTACTGTTGTATTTTCGAAACTTATCTGTACCATCGCATGTGTTATACATCGTGGATAAAATCACCCATTCGAAACACCGGTTGTCATTAATTTTCATATTTATCAAACACCCGCGGTAGTATATACACGAATGTTGTTTGAATATAACTCGACCCACGGAAAGGTTTGCATGGGGAAATCGTAGCATAAACTTCCACGCATCATGAAAGAGTCCACCCTGAACTTCCTCTTGTGTATCTATCAAACGCCGTGAGCATATTTGCATAACCCATTTTCATTTCATAATTGATGGCCTCCATGTCGCCACGGTTTAAGATCACAAGAGCAGCTTTGGCAAAGTGCCCGAGTGAGATTTTAATTTCGTCATTGGAAACTTCGGTTGAGGAAGTGAGCGCCATAGTAAAGTTCGCAACAAGAATAATATTCACCTTAAACCCGGACTTGGACGTGAGTGGCGATACGCCCGCTTATTGCATCGTTGATACGAGAGACGGATACATGTTAGAAAGAAGCTTCACAGCGTCTATGCTTGGTTTGTATGCGTGTGGAATGATCGCCAATCTTCGAAATCACCGACTCGCTTGTGTAACTTGAACTCGGGGATTGGGCTCGATGATGTACATACCCGGCAGCTTCGGTGGTGATAAGAGCTGCGATACGGCGCCGGCCTTATTCGTCAGCAACTACACGTACGATTTCAGCCCATGTGTCCCGTGAATGAATTTTGTAACTGGTATGCTGTTGCACGAAGCTGCCTCAAAGTCAACCGCAGCCTAGTAACGCAATAATGTCGGCTTTTCTTGCACTTCTTGGTGTCCATAGAGACTCGCGCAGATTGCTTGAGCTGATTCACGGTAGGTATACTCTTATAATAATAGCATCATTTAATTGTTTATTCAACAATGCAATTTTATAGTATCATTTTTACTTTACAATGATCAGAAATAGCACTCGTTTTGATCCTGGATATTATTTAATTTAGTTCGTTGTCTTTTTCGACGGCGTCGAGGTTGACATGGTTGGCTTTTTCCCCAACGGTGTTGACGGCATCGTTTGCGTTGGCAAGTCTTCGCCGGATCGCAGGATAATACTCGCGTACAAGTCCACATGGTCTACGTAATTGATTATGCGACTTGACTGCGATACCGCATTTGAGGAATTATCGAACGCCGGTGCCAACACGTAACGCGAGCAAGTGAGATTTACAGTATACGTAATGGCATCTTCTGGCGCAAAGTTCACGTCAATCAAGGTGACATCTTTGCATCTATTCCTTCCCAGTGCCATGACATTTGTTATATATATATAAATATATATATATATATATATATATATATATATATATATATATATATATATATATATATACACGAGATTATTTCATTAGATTCTTCTTTTTACAGTTCCTTTCGTTTTATCTCCCCACGTGCATAAGGTGATACACTGAAGATAAAACGAGGCGAATAATCTAGATAATAGATTGGAATTTTAAGGGGTTCATCAAGCAATGTACACTATTTTTTGTTTTATGGTAATTCGAAGTTGTGAATCTGTAATTTGTAAATAACAGACTTGTTCTTTCCAGAATCATTGTAAAATTCGTTTCCAAACCTCGATAGAATTTTCATCAAGTCGGTCTTGGCTCAAATGACCCATCATCAAGTACTGTACCAACTCGAATACGGCCAGACGTTGCATGTCTATATCCAATGGTATCAAATGTTTGGAGCGCCTGTATATCTCTGCTATGGTTTTTGCTCCATCGGACTTGAAAATAGCTTCGACGATTTTCTCCGATTAGCTGCGCTGCTCCTCGGCAACGTTGTACATCAGTTCGTATACCTCATGAAACTCGAGTGCAGATGCCATTGTTATATTATTAGGCTGAAGGCATTTTTCTAATTACAGTGATCTTAGCTGGGCATTTCATTAAACTCGCTGTCTTCGCTTTTCCATGTTTCTTTCTCCCCACTGTCCCTGTGATGTGTTTAATGATCCTAACAATCTTCGTTGAACATTTCGCCGTCCACCCGCGATCCAGTTAAAGTCAGCCTTTTAAACATTTCTGGCGCTTTCTTGTATTCTTCGCCGAGTTTCATACGTGCTCACGGAAACACAATTCCTAACTCGAATTATGTATCAAGATGTTCCGGTTACATATTTTGTTTAGCCGCTTTGACAAATTGATATGAAGCATTTAGGCTAACAGCGATTTGATCTTTTCTGTGTCAGCAGACTAATTCCTTACATTCAGTGTCGATAAAGGTGGTGTGGTAAAAAACGACAAATTAAGTGAATAAACAAAAATATAAATTTACAATAGAAAACCAAAACAAAAATTAAAATGCAAAATACAAATTAAGGCAGTTTGCTATTTAAAATCTTAAAGAAATGCAAATTAAAAATTTAAAAAAAATGAAATAATTTAGAATGAAAGATGAACATAAAAAGTAAATAGTAAGAACAAAATAATACAAAATAGCGAAATATATATTGAAAAAAATGCTATTTACATAAATCAATGATGAGGGATGTATTACATGATGTACACTCTCCAAACCAAGTGAGAAGAAAACTAATACTCGTTTGGTACGTCTTCCGTCTTAAAAAAGAACTAAGACGTATAAATATGCAAAACATAACATACTCATAACATAAAACTTAGAGATTCATCGATAAGTAATTTAAATAAGCACCTGATTTGTATGAAATTTTCAAAGGCATTGATCCATACTTGAAGAAAATAATCTTTCGGAAATTTAGACAACTTGTTTTTGTGAAAGTACAGCTAGATTTAATGATCAGACGTATAAAACGACCTTCTCAAGAAGTATAAAAATGAAGTGCATAACATTTTACAGTAGAACAATGTGACATGAATGATGTCATTGGCGCTTACTTGACATCTTACACACTGCTAGCATATTTCGAAAAAAATAAGAGAAAGTGCAGAATGGGTGTTTGACAGAATTGAATGTCTAACATTGAATATAGACTGGTATGAACATTGAACATAGACATGAATAAGCCGCTCGTTGGAGACATACGTAAAAGCTTAAATACCAACAATGTATCATTTCATTTCCTCTTGAACAACACAGTTTTCTTCAAACGCTGTTCCCATTGTTTTGCGTCATTCCTATATAAAGCAACTAAACAAACATAATGTGCTTCTCTAAAACCGTTAATTGTAGAATTATTCTTTTGAACGTTCACCCATATTGATATTCCAAATGTCTACCACTGGAAGCTGATAAAGTTATATGAACTTTTTCATTGTTATACAGAATCGTGATTACTACAGTAATCAATTAGGAACAAAGTACTGGTTCCTTGATACATATCAACCACTTATCTAATTTATCCTCAGGATTTAACACTATAAACTTTTCGTCTTGAGTAACCACTTCTATCGTACCTTTTGGTTTTACAGAAAAGTTGGACAGATAAGAGCTATATATTTGAACAAAAATCTTTGTTTTCCCACAATAAATCACCCCAGAAAGTAGCATGTTATCAGGTATTTCAAATACATTTATACATGTCTAAAATATAATTCATTTGAGCCGCTTGTTTTGGATCTTAACCTGACCATCTAGCACAAAGTAAATATACCTTTTGTTAGCATCTACGTTGTATTTTCTATATATTTGGAAGTGGATGACTTGTTGTACAATGAATATAGGTGAACTTAGATTTGGCACTGCTATATGTAATGTTTGCTTTTATTTAACCTCCTATGTGTATATGTGATACAATGATGTGTTTGATTTAGTTATTAATTATTTCAGTTATGTTTTCCTGCTTACTAAGTGTTATGTATTTACCATACGTAGATATATTCGCTATTTCGAAGCTATAAAAACGTGTAAGATACAATCAAACAAATGCAATGAAAATATTTTCATAATTTACTTGATAATGAGAAGGTTGGAAAGAATCATCTAGTTTGTGTTGCCTTTCTTTTTCAAGTTTGCCGGATCATTAAAATCATTTTTGTGATCAGCACTCTGAGAAGACGCATAAATAAAAAGACATCATTAGGTACTGAAAAGCGTTGTTATCTCAATCTTTAATTCATATAGTCAAGAGTCGTTGATCTGTTTTAATAGAATTATGAAGGTGTTTCTTTATCAATTTTCAGATATGTTATGTCTAATTCATTCTTCTACCGATACATTAGGATCAAATAACGTAAAAAAATAGTTGCTTCCTGTAAATTATATACATTTAGATATTGCTCCTCAATATATATATATATATATATATATATATATATATATATATATATATATATATATATATATATATATGTATGT
Organism: Margaritifera margaritifera; assembly: GCA_029931535.1. NCBI lineage: Eukaryota > Metazoa > Mollusca > Bivalvia > Unionida > Margaritiferidae > Margaritifera > Margaritifera margaritifera. Next base: position 24,254 of record JAQPZY010000562.1, on the reverse strand, counting down.
ATATAACACGTTTTGAAAATCACATTCAGTTTTTATTTGGCGTCATACTATTTATGCATACATTTTTATTTTAGTTTCAAAATAATTATGATACATTTAAACACAATCCTGATACTGAAACGTCTACACATAAAATGTTTAAATTCATATACAAACCCAATTCCAAACTGCGTATACAACTTGTATTTCTGTTTTAAATCATTATAGTATATGATCTGCTTGATCAAATATGTTGCAATCTTGTTAATTGTTGTGTATTCCTTCTTGTGCTGTTGTCTTATATGGATTTTCACTACCTTTCTAGATTACTCTTTTTATTACATTCGAATCTCCTTAATTCGTATGTAGCCGTTTTTGTGATGTATATTTTATATTAGGAGTATAAATTTTGTGTGCTAACACTATCACGTAAAAATCCTTTCTCTATCATTCAGATGTGAACTATGTAAATACTGAATGTTTAGCTTTAAAACTGTGTCAGTGCCCATTGTCGATGGAGGATTTATTAACATATTAAACAGCCTCTTTAAAGCATCCTGTATACAACAGTAATAGGAGAGCTTAATGTTGCATTATAAAATGTGTAGATAATAATTTGTCTTCCGTTCAATAGTTGTTTATATATCTAGTGAAAAATTAAGAAAACTCTAGAAGTTCTTGTAAACCATTTCTGATATAGGGATATGTGTAGCCAGACATTAGTTGTCTCCTTCAGATAAATGTACTTTAGTTGATTGTGCATTGCTAAATCCAATATCTTTTTCAATGGTATGTTGATATTCCATTGAAACGCATTAAAATCGGTTACAAAGACCGTGTAAAGTAAATTCTTAATTTTATAGCAAAATAAAAAAATATACCTAAAGTAGCTACAACACAACATATGGAGTAATATATTGTGTTGCTGGAGTTTGATTTATTTATTTCTCCTTGTGTGAAATTATGTTCTTGTGATGTACAGCATCAGTAATAAAAAGGATTTAAGATTGAGGACAACACAACAGAGTTAGAATATCAAAGCCAAACAATCCACAGGAAATGTTTGCCTGAAAAAAGTAAAATATAACAGGTACAAAATAAAAAATAAATACGTGTAGGTAACCATTAACACATCAGAGGTGAGTATGTATAATACGTTCAGCTAGCAGCCACTCGAGCAGTGGTGCAGTGATCTAACTCAACATCTACCAAAGCTGGACTACACTGACAGTAGTGCCAGTGAACAGATACCACCCAATATTATATATATTTGGACATAACTAAAATTTTCGCAAATATACAGATATTTATCCCACACCGACTGACCAATACATTCTTCCATCTTGCTGCCACCCCAGGCACTGCACCCAACACACCTTCTACAGTCGAGCACTTACAATCAGGAGAATATGCTCTGATGATATAACTTTTGATTAGCGGTAGAGAGAGATAACGTATAATCTGAAAAAGAGGGGCTATAACAATAATCTAATATCGGAAGCAATAACTACAGTCAAAAAGAAACAAACTGTGCTGGCATTCTAAAATGCAAGGGAAAAAACAAATTTGAGGGAATACCCTTCATTCCCACGTTACATCCAGATAGCCCTCAAAGAAGTCGCATCGTTGATACACAAACCAGTTGAAACATTGCGCAGACTTCACACATTGTGAGGCATGATAGTCAGGGTAAAATTATAGTCATCCTCAAGTCAAGCAACAGCTGGGATATCAAAGCCATGTGGAAACGAAGATTCAAGACGTGCCAACACATACAAGAACGTATGCAACGTAATAATGGACAAACAAAGAAATTAAAATATCAGAATCTTCAAAGAGCTAAGTGGTGGAACTTTTCTTTTTCCCCGTCCACACTTTCAAAGACGTAATTGTAACTGGAATCACCCATAATTCAGATTAGAAAACAGATAATAGAAAATCCAAAGAAACCTATTTGACTCGCCAGCTGCTAACACTCAAACTCACAGGCTTAAATACCATAGAACCAATAAGACAAGTTCGCGTGCATGGATAGCAAAAAATCTCCAAGTTACCAAAATCGCATTCTCCTGTCATTAATTCGCTTTCTCAAACGCTTGATCTCACCTTCCATTCTTCTGAAAAGATTAGTGTAAAAATGAATACAATTGTTTTATTCAGTTTTTAATAAGTACCAATTCAAATTTGCAATGCTACCTTAAAAGAAATCATCCACTAGTTTATCCAATAGTCACTTCAAGAAAATATTATATCGAGGAGAAAAAATTATTTTCAAAGTTCTTGACAACTTTATAGATGGCGCACAGTTTTTATTGATGGCCTGCTTGCTTGCTTGTCACTTAGATTCCTTTTGTATCGCCACTTTCCGCCTTACGAGCGTTCTTTCAGAATGCATTCTAACAATTAGTACCATACAACCATGTTCAATGTATTCATTCTTTTACTGCATCATATTTGTTAATATCCACAGACAATCATCATGTATATTCTGTAAAGTAGTTACGTCTTTTTTGCTTGGTATCTTTCTCTTTTGTGTTCAAACAGCTTTTGTAGATTTGTGCCGTTTGGAAACGAACTGATAGTATCCGAAAGTTCTTGGATTATTTTCACACCAAGTCTGCATTGTTGTTTCTCAGTTTTTCCTTCATATATATATATATATATATATATATATATATATATATATATATATATATATATATATATATATATATTACTGATCTTCGGACAAGAAACGTGGTATCTGCCATATTTTCCCTCAACGCACCTATATTTTTAGTCCAAATCTAACGTGGTGCTTAATTAAAATAGTACGAACTTTTTACTTTTTCAAAAGTTTGTATGTTCTTATTTGTTCTTGAAGCGCGTGATCATAAGTAAAAGTAAAACATTACAATCAGTCCTTCTAGTGACCAAAAAGATCAGCTTATCATCAGGTCTACCTTTATATCTACCTTCTTTTTAGTTCCAAATACCCACTACGTAATCCTGTTATTATCCACATATGTAATCATTACAAACTTGTATTACCTTCCCAATTACCTACCTAGCAACTTACCCACACAAAAAGCTACTTAAGGAACAAACTAGCGGATACGGATCTACGTAGCTTTTACCTAAATATATACGGGCATAAATACGTACCTACCTGCCTTCCTACCTTCCAATCTAAATTTTCACGTATTTATTTAATAGGCTCTGGCTTACTACCAGGACATAGAGAATGGGGCATTCTTTACCATCAGATGTGTCAAGAGATCAAATGGACAGAGTGACAGAGTCATCGTAAGTGTATTATGATATTACAATGTACAGACTGTGTACAACACCTGCGGCCACAATTATAAATGAGAATGTATTCATTATACAGGCTAAGTGTCAGTGGCTTAGCGATTTCAAGCAGTTGAAGGTCCTTCACCAGATGTAGAAATAGTTTTGCCAATGCCTTACAGATAAAATTTATAACACAGATTGGTCACACACACACACACGCATATATCTAAACATTCATGCTTGTTAGACCTATCGATGGACGATTTCTGTTGTTCTCATGTTTTCAATGGCACGGAATAAAGTCCAGCAATTAAACTTAGGACTTATTGCTCCAACTTGGTGGTTATAGTATTTTTTATTTTTGTAATACTTGTACAAGCATCTGATTCCTAGGTTGCTAGGCTATACACAAGCATACACGCACACACTGTCTCGCGCTTTGCGTGAATGTTATGTTTCAATAATAAGAATACATATTGTTCTCACGCTGATCTGTGATCGACGTGCTTAAAGTTGTTACGGAGTTGTAGGTTAGCTTTACTTGCAGAATAAACGGGGTTCTTTACTATCACCACAACTACTACAAGTGGAACAACCATCATAGCATGTCTGCAGGTAAAAACATCTCTCGAAAATTCACAGCAAGAACAACAACCCTTGGTTTTCGTAGACCCACGTAGATGCAAGTCAAAGAAGATAAAACTAACGCTAAGCGCAACATTGTCCCAAATATTTTTTAAAAAGACAACGGATTGATGTAAACCAGGACAGACGTAAATTCTGTTTGATAGAATTGCTAAATTTTCTACTAAAGGAAGCCCGAACTTATGTGTTTATGATGAAGCACTACCAAGATCCTGCTCGCATACAGATAAGAATTGGTGTATGAAACAAGAACGATAGCCGATCTTTACCAAAGCAACAAATGATCTCACGTGAGGTGATTTACTTACGATGGACCGGATTTCGAACCTAGGGCCTCAATTTCGAATACTAGGTTTGCCATCCGAAATCTCCAATGCAAAAGATATAAAACATTTTTAGATATAAAAGTAACATTTCTGAGAAAGAATTATTCTTGTCACTCAATATGACACTAAATGCGTCATTTCTTAACAATTTTAGTTTTGCCTATGATATGACATTGATAAGTCCTTCTATCGCAGGTTTAAGGAAATTATTAAAGATATGTGAACATTACGCATTTGAGAATGGTATCATATATAATACACAAAAATCGGTATGTATTGTATTTCAGTCAACTTCTTTCAAATTACCATCTCTTCCTTTTTAACGGCCATGCTCTTGCATATGTCGACAGTTATACGTATTTGGGTCATATTTTAAAATCCAATCTGTCAGATGATGAAGATATGATGAGACGTTACAGATTTTTGACTACTCGAACAAACATGTTTTTACCAAAATTTAGAAATTGTTCTTTGAATATCAAGATTAGATTATTCAAATTTTATCGTTGCACAATGTACTGTGCTCCTCTGTGGACAAACTTTAGCGAATGTATGAAAAGAAAACTAGTTATTGGCTATAATAATAGTCTTCGTTTACAATTAAGCCTTCCAAGATGGAATAGTGCCTCTACCATGTATGTAAACTATAATGTATTCAGTTTTTAAGAATTAATGAGAAAGTGTGTATTTTCAATGATGACACAAATAATAGAAAAAATTGTGTCTTGACATCTTTGTGGAACAATGATGTTCATTCAAGTTCTCAGATTATAGATAGTTGGAACGAATTACTCTTTAAAGATCTTACATAATTTTGTTCCTAACAATGACAGACACATTATGTAGTTGTAGATGGGGCTGTAATTTGTACATAAGGCACCTATGAACTTTTATGTTTTAAATACTTCTATATATTATATTTTAATTTAGATGTATGGACCATGCAGTCTGAAATAAAGAATTCTTATCTTATCTTTCTTGTCTCGTGAAGTTTCTGGAACGCATAAATGTTAACCAGGTATTGTAACGACCGTGGTGTCTGATCTATTTGTGTTTCCATCTTGTTTTTTAAATTCGAGAGATAGTGGTGATTATGTTTTGATAATAAAGTGTTTGTGTTGAATAGTCAACCATTCAGCAGTCATTAGTAGTCATACTTATTCATTCTTGGTAATACTTAATCGAACCAAACAAAATGTTGCATGTCGCTCATGCACACAATATTGTTAACATCGGGATCATGCTCATAGAACGTATATTTTGGCACGTTTCATAGACCAACATATTGTCAGTTTCTAATTTAGCCGCAGCCCGGGAGTTCTTCATGATGTAATTGCTACTATAAGTGGTCGAATATTACTTCCATGTGCAGAAAGGTACGCTCTCCTCTAGGTCGAGCTTTACGACTACCCTTAGTAATGTATAATATGTTTTGAACTGAATCCTCGGGTAATCATTCAGCCAGTATGCTATACACCTTTGCAGCTAATATATGTATGTTCTTTTCCACTCTTAACTAGAACGGAAACATACGAATAGGAGACAGTAATTACGATCTGCGACCAGCCAAGACTGACGTCACATCAATAAACTTTTTGAAAGTTCAAGGTCTTCTTGGAAAAAAATATGTTCTACATGACCAAGCAAATATTCAACGAAAAAATTCAGTCGATAACACAGGTTGGCAATATATTATTATATCTATAGCATAAAGTATGTCATTAACATTCTTTCTATTGTTTTACTGCAATGCTACGAAGGTAAAATATCTTTGCTGATCACAATAGAATAATACGGTGGATAAGAATGGCATCTATGTATGACTAATTATTTCGTTTTTTGCGATATATCTTATGTTATAATTTCAATTAAGCTATGATTACTCTACGTCGTTGTATCAAAAAATGGTTTCATAAATTTGTTTCTGTCTTGGATTAAAAGGCAAACGAGATTGGGAGAAAGTATGAAAACATTACTATGATTCAAGTCCTTGTTTATTTCTCGAGGGACCTTCGCTTAACTCCCTGCTTGAATTTGCGTCCTTTGAAGGTAGAGGTGAATGACGAAATGCAGTATTTTTATGTAATAATGAATTTCGCATCTTGCAGATGCAGCAAACTCCAGTGAGCAAAATGTAGAAGAAGAATATAGAGCGCTTCTCCGACGTTTCCTACATGGACAAGACAAACAAAGCCATTTGTCTCGCTCAGACGCTACGTTATCATCCCAACATAATTATAGGACAAAAGGTGAGAACAGTCACAGTGGAATAAAATACAAATATAAACAAACAACAGTGTGGATGGCACAATTTTATCTCATATCGGGGTGGTAAGATATTATCACATATGAAGATGGTATGATAATCTCTGATGAGAATGGTAAATTCAATTGTATTTATAGGTTACTACATTTGTATGGGAAAATATGAACGAGTTTTTCTGAACTTTACTGCATGACGTTATGAGTGCAATATAGCTCAGACAAACGAATCCATAGTTTCCCATACAAATGTAGCAACCTTTTTATTTATTATATACTCATTTTGTTTTTCTACTCTATGCTCAATAATGAAAAGAACACACTACAAGAAAAAAAGTAATTGAATTTCTGCTGCATTCTAAAGTAAATACATAACCGTAGTTGAACAATACACTGTTAACAGTATTCATGCGCAAATAGCACCGCCCAGCGACCTTTGAACTTTGCAGCGTACCGCGCGCTCAGTCACTCGCTTAGAAAATAAATCTCATTTTGCTCTATTTAAAATTGAAATTTAGAGTCATATTATGAATGACTGCGCCTTGGAACAACTTTCTCAGTTGGTCGGGAATGGATGTATTTAGTTTTTACTGTCGATCCAGCTAAATTCTGCTTATCAAGTTGTGATGGGCTACGGTAATTAGCTCGATCGATTCCGTGCGATGTACATGTGGCTGCAGGGACTGGCGTTGACAGCAAGTTGCATATGTCTTTCTGTTCTGCCATTGATAGTTTGGAATTATAAGCTGGGAAAATAATGAAGTCTTTTAATTTAAATTCTCAAGAAGATGCACGATAAACTATTTTTTGTTAGAGAAGTTAAAATTCATTTCGTTTTGGAGTGCAGTAAATTCTTCTTTGGAATGTGATTTCTGTTGGAAATGTAATCTAGACTACATATTATAATACATTTTCGCGCTGTGGATAAGATTTTGGAACATGTGTAATTTTAATTAGCAAAAATATATCAGAAGTTACATTTTGAGGAAATTCAAGATGCAGAAAGGTAAGTACATTTATTGCCATTGTTATTATCAGTTATAGATGGCATATTTTTATGCCCTGTCACTTGCATGATCTTTGTTGGAGGGACCTCAGCTTTCGATAGAGTTGTCGCTGTAGACTTCCGTACTGGTTGGTGATTTGCCCCTGGATTTCGCCCTTTCTGCAGCTAGTTTCATCAGATATCTCAGTTGATTAACTCCCATTGGTCTAGGGTAATACCTGCAATGTTAAATAGTTTCTCCTGTAAATTATATTTGTATCTCAATTCTTTTGCAGTGTACACCTTTAATTGTCGCGATTTGTTTTATGTTTTACTATTTTTGTTTTAAATCTCTTTGTTTTCTTATATCTTTCAACTCTCATTGATCAATATGATTGTGGAAATTGTTTGGTATGTGCAGGGTACACACTGTTTTAAAGATTTGGCTTTTTTTTTTCCGTTTTTGACAGCTTCCACATCTAATTATTTTAATAAAATCATTAATTCATTCATCCAGTACATTCTCTGAAATGTATTTATCTTTTTATTTTTTGATAATGTTTTTATTTGAAATAAGACCATTAATGGAATCTGTAAAAATAGGATGACCATGTTTGGAAAGTTTCTGTCAGTTTTTGCACTGGAATCGGGGTTAAATAAAAGGGACTGTCGTCATCCATCGTTTCTGAGTGTCTCCGTTTCCAATACTGCAGGTAAAGGTCAACTGGATCTCACTCAGGTACTGTTCCAATGGAAACAATGCGAGGTAATGTGAACCTGTAGTCATCTCTCCCAGTACCGTCAAAGGATTTGCTATCCCTCTCAGCATATTGAAGATACTGAGTACCGGTGTACTCGGTGAATACTGATACATCTCCAAACTTTAATTTTCTTTGTTCGTCTTGACCTCTAAATCCAAAAATTTTCCCCAAAAAGTAAAACAAGGAAAATTGCAAAGCAGCTGGGGTATGAGAGCCCATTTCAACAGCGGAAAATGAAGCTTTTTCGTCATCTTGGCTTATCGGCTCTGCGGCTCTTGATTTTCTACCAAAACCCGCCTAATGCAGTTGCATTTGTTTCGAATTTAGTGCTTGGACTGACTTGTAAAATGGGTGCTCTCTATGAGAGATGGGGTAGCCCTTAGCCTTAAGATGCCTTTCTATGCTATTTTTTAAAGACTCTAGAGAGCACGGCTCATAGTCTGACCCATTCGATTTGCGAATCGTTATGAACATTTCTGCTAAATAAGTGTGTAATTGATCCGGAATTATATTTTTAATACAGCGTGTCTCACGCTTGTTGCTATAAAGCGATCGCTGGACATTGTAGATATCACGTTCAGTCGCTTGCCTGTTTGAAAATTTATTTTTTGACTCAGTGAAATCATCCACATTGTCAACTTTATCAGCTCTGCTTTCAAATGGCTCAAACAGTTTATTTAGTTCATCCATAGATAAATCTAATAAATCAAAAGCGTCGGCGTCTGCCACATGTGCATACATTGTTTGTGTACAATAAAAAGTAGTTCCTAACACGCGATACTATTTTCAGACACACGTGTCGTGTAGTATGAAGCCGAGCAGTATGGAGAAATACTGCACAATTCTGACAATGCAAAGTTAATGGAGAAAAAAAATGAGTATATAATAATAAAAATTATATTATATTATATCCCTTTTAAGTGCTTAAACATAGCATGCAATTTGAGAATAGATATTAGTATCAAAGAATATAACGTCTTATATGGAAACTATTGCGAACAGTTACATAAATGTTTTCTATATTGAAAATGCAAAAAAAATGATGCAGAGTTCTATTAATGCTGATTATCAAAGGCGGCAATTATGTAAAATTTGTATTTCTTATTACAAATTGTATCCACAGATAAAACGCGCAATTTGGAGAACGTCTACTACATCGAGGTCGCAGTACTGATCGATTCAGGAGTATGGAACTTGTAAGTGTTATCTTCGCACAAAACATACTTGTGTATCTTTTTTGCCTATATATATATATATATATATATATATATATATATATATATATATATATATATATATATATATATATATATACATGTAATCTCTTAGCAGAAACGAATACATATATATGTCTATTTATCAACCTACAAACCTACATCATTATGACTATATGTGTACCTACATGTCCTTCTTCCGCTTGCAACGTATACTTACTTATCTATGAATCCGTGCTGCCAGGGCTGAAAAACAAAGTTTGTTGAAATATTTCCCCAGTTATGAACGTAATTGAAAAGAAGGCAATATGGCATTGATTATGTGTGAAAAATGTCCTTGTAGACACTTTGGTTGAGCGTCCAGATATTAACTAAGATCGCATTTTCGAGTCTCTGTTTACACAAGGATACTGCAATTCAGACCTATCAACATTTCAACGAATTTTAAGTGTTAAGTTCGTGCGAATTCAGAATGCGATTGGAAGATATGTATAATGATAAATTCAGCGCGATTATTAAAATCATATATTTTTCCTAGGTTTAAATTCTTGTAAATACGAATAGCACAAGACGCATACTAAAGGCATCATAATCATTTATTATGCAAAAGACTACAATTATTTCTTTCCTGATAAAAAGAATATTTATGAAATGCACGGCTGCATATTTTACATCTATTGGTCACGTATAGAAGGATATACATCCACACACGCACGCTTGCACGTACACAATTGTTCAATCTATGTTTTGTCTCTACTTGCAGATATTCATCGAAGGTGCGAACCGCAGATCCTCAAAATAAAGACACTGAAGTGACAATGATGATAAGAGAAGCTTTCTCGCACATCATTAACGGTGTAAGTAAAACATTCCTCACCACTTAATTTGAAAGCAGCATATTTTTAACACAGAACGATGATTCAGAATGGAACGATCCGCGATCAAGCAGAATATGCACAATCTATTTCTGATCGCCTAAAGAGGGTAGGTTTCGAGTTACGTGAACAAATCCCACCTGATTGAAATTTCTTCAAACCTAAGGCGCATATTGGCGTTTTTATAGTTTTGTAGCTGTCATTACAGTAAATCTTCCATAAACAGGCCCATCTGAAACATGCTGCCCACTTTAAACAGGTCCCTCTGTATGAAGATATTTTTTTCACAAAAATGAAGTAATAATACTAAGCATACTTCTGTATACTGGCCACCTCAATGAAACGGCCAATATATTGATAAAATAATAGTGTTCAGTTTATATCAGTTTTATTTTCTTTCAAACATTGAACATTATGTTTGATGACAAACATATATAATTGTCTTTCCTTCTTTATCCTTTCAGACTGCAAACGAAGTAATATACATTTTTTTATCCATTAAGCATGTCATACTTATAAATCCATTTGGGAAAATATGAAGAAAACATTCTTTTGTACATTTCCATGTCGATACCGTACATTATAAACAGTGAAAGATTTTATTTGTATTTTGTCACAGGTGAACCTGCGCTTCAAAGAAATAAGCGATACTAGTATATCAATTAGTGTCACCCTTGCTGACTTTATATTTTTTCAGGTAAGAAACTTTGTGAACTTGGGATTCCTTAATGGCTTTGAGTGCTTGCATTGGAGTGAATGTCTCTCCGTGAATACATGATTTTTAGTAAATCCTCAATTACAACAAATGTAATATTCTGATATGCTGTTTACGTGAGGTGAGGTGATGATGATTGTAGCGATTTTTAAGTAGACGAAGGGACTGTAAAGTTTTAGTTTGGAAAAAAGTGATCCTTCTGATATTCCAGTAGAATGTATATAGCATATACGAATTTATATGTCTCTGTCTCTCTGTCTCTCTCTGTCTGTCTCTCTCTGTCTCTCTATCTCTCTCTCTCTCTCTCTCTTCAGCACAGAAAAATATGTTTTCCATAAATTATAAGTCCCTGTACATGGTTCACTCAGGTTGATAGTTTTCAAATAATCCCCACCTATGTCTGCGTCAGCGCCATGATAACATGCTATTTTCATCTCGTCAACGGACACCGGTTAGCAAAGTTTAAAAACTCAATAATATATCCTTTACTATCCATTTGAATTTACCCCATTTTCAGCCACCTAATAGATACACATTTTCCTTATTCAAACGAGAGGTTGGGACAAACACACCGGTTTTATGGAATAATACTACCAGATAAGATCTATTTTCCGTTACGAGAGAGATTTCTGATAGCATCAATTACGCTAGATTTTGAAGATCACGTTGGTTTTATCTCTGTTTGATGTTAAGATGAAAGCATAAGGTTGATTTATGTTTCAATATCTTATAGAGACAATATAGAATCCAGTTTTACTCCTCTTATTTAATTTTGAAAAAGCATACGATTCAGCAAACTGTACTTCTAGTTGAGGTTATGAACTTTTTAAAATTTTAGTAGTTCTATTAAAAGATAACTTACTTTATTTTATAATCATATAATGATATTAAATCTTCTTTTATGGTGAAAGAACACGTTTCCACATGGTTTAATATTCATCGTGTATCCACTGTTCCCGTATGAGAGCAAATCAGAGCTAAAAACTCTTGCACTGCCAAAATTAAACCATAAATTATAAACCTTGGATCATAGTGCATCTTACACTTACAGTAAAATATCCCTGGGGCACCCCCAATGGGTATACATTTATATTTTATTAATTTAAAAATGTATGAAAGCATGAAATAATTACAGTCGTTTTTCCTTGGGAAGAGTTTTCACTCACATCCAGAACATTACCAAATATACTAATATCTGGAATGTGCAGTATATAGTATTACATAAGATATTTCCCAGTAATACTTACTTGACTAAAATTAAACAGGACAATACTTGCTCACACCTATTTGACTAATATATCAATGACGAACCCTTTTTGCCAAAAATCCGGAAATACCCTCTCACATTTTGTGGGAATGCCCATAAGTAGAAAGATTTTTACACACATTACCAAAGTAAATTTAACATTTCAAAATGTAATTTTTGATTTTATTGAGTTATAGCCAGAAAATGTATATAAAGAAGTGTGCGAAAAAGACAACATGTTTAGAATCATGTAAAAAGATTAAAATAAATAATCGGATTGGAAAAAAAATTGCCTTTAAACATCGCAGTTTAGAAGATTGTCTTGGTTTCATTTAATCTGGGGCTTTATAATATATTTTAAGTGCATTGTTTATTAGCGCCATTACCAGGTAATGCACGTGCCTACATGACATTGGGACTAGTTGGGTATACAAACACACACACACACACACACACACACACACACACACACACACATATATATATATGTATATATATATATATATATATATATATATATGTATACATACATACAGACATACAGTACAAGCAACTCAATACTGTATTTTCCTTGTATTTACACACCATTAGTGTTTTTTATATTTATCTGCAGATATTGCCTGAGCATGATGAAATGATTGCATAACACTTATGCATATATATTACATATCCATGTTCATTCTGACAACTTATTGGTATGTAAGCGCAATGTTAAATAGCTTACTTGTTAAGCAGTCTTAATCTCTATATCCCTGCTCTATTTCTCTTTCTGTCTGTTGCTCTCCATACTTTGGATATTTTTTTTAAATTTAAATTTGTACTTATCATCATACCTCCGACCATCTTGTATAAGGTAGCATGTAAGGTGCTCTCTGACTGATAGCTACCCATTGTCAGGGAAAATAAATTGGAAAAAAACTACATCGTTTCCAGTTGTTTCCATTTGTGCTTATAGAGACAAATTGATTTTTTGGCATTTAGTATATAATTTCCACATGCTTTCTAATTTGTATAAAGCAAGAAGGTCAATTTCCACGCAAGCTTTCTAAATTGAGGAAAATTGGAAGCAAAAAATATATTCAGGACGATACTTATCTAGGTGATCTATATGGATGGGACCAGGATTTCGGCGCGAACCATCTACCAAACTTCGACCATGCAATGCTTTTTACAGGGTAAGTGCATGTACACCGGGTACAACCCTAACGTTTGGTAAACAATGCCAAAGCGGGAAATACGCCCAAATTACGCTCGGCATTTGTTTCAAACGCGTGGATAAATGACAAACAAATATAAATGTTGCCTTTTATTCTCATCCAAACTTGATAGATTGTAGAAAAGTTGTAGCTGACAGAATACTACAAAATAAATTGTGATAAATACGGTTTGGTTTTCCCAATTACTTGTACACACTGGGCCTAGGGGTATGCAAGAATTTCACTCAGAATCCTTATGTCATATATTAATTTTCACTAAAAGGATTTAAGTAAAAAACTGTAACAACTTCTTTAAGATAGAGGAAAATATTTTTACCGTGGTTTGGGAAGTTGTAGTACTCTTTACTAAAAATATTATGATATTTTCCCTAATTACGTTAGGTAGCACGTTCCATTGGTTATACCAGGAATATCTTAAAAAAAAAAAAACAGATTTATAGCTTATCGTGTCTTAGCGACTATTTTGTTTATAAATCATACAATAAACTTATTTTATTATACTTATACTGATATATAATTATTTTTTTCACTTGTTTATCTCATATATTTGCCATCACCAATCACTGCCATAAAACACCAAGCAAATTTATTTATTTTATACAGAGAGAGAGAGAGAGAGAGCGAGAGAGAGAGAGAGAATTATAAATATACATCACACAGAGCGGAAAGTGCTATCCTGGACCCTCCAGGAGAATGCTTGATAGGATTAACATCCTTTTTATACGAATACATAACATTATACAACAAATTATATTATAGAGTACAAATTCAAATTCTCTAAAGTGTATAGTGATATTCTGTATTTATGTATTCGCATATATCATGTGCGAGGAACTTTCCAGATTAATCAGCTTTTCAAGAAATCTTGTTTTTCAAAGACAATTTATACAGGAAATAATTATGAAAAAGCTCGGAGCAGATATATTTGACAAGGGTTTTTGATATTTAAGAATACATTATTTAACAACGAAGAACACAACAACGTATATAAAATTAAATATGTATTTGCACATTATATACTTTTTGGTGGGAAAAAAGCGAACCACATTGTTCTCCTCGTAAGAAAAGATCATGTATATACATGTTTGGTGTTTTTAATTGCTTTTAGTTTGGGTCGTCATCCTGAAAAAGGAATCAGTAGGTATCGAAAGTATCTGACCAGTTTATTTGTCTCGCTGCACCGTGCTTGCTCAATAACATGGGTTTTAAAATGTTTATATACAGAAATGTGATATGCCAAAACCGCTGGTATATCACACTGTGATTCGCTCATGGAGTGTAATAATGGTTTCAGGAGTGGACCTGTGTATCTATTCTCTCTGTATTAGTATTGACTTTCCAGTTATTATTCATTAAAAAAGAAGGGGAAAAAAATGCAAAAGATACATAATGTTCGTTTTTTAAGTGAATTCAACAAGTTACATCATTGCAGCAAAATCCATTCTGCTTTCACATTTATCTCTCTCTCCTTCATATCATAAGTGAGCAAATAATTGGAAGTCTGTAGAGTAAAAAAGAGAAAACTAATTTGAGCGGGATGAAAACATTGAATTTGAACTTACAACAATGAACACAGAAAAGCCCCAGTCGCAATAATGGCATAGGTACACTTTCCATGTGATACACCATACCAATGATTCAAAATTGCTACAGCATGTCTAGACTACAAGGCCGTAACGTGAGTTGCTTGGGTAGGTGGAACACGCACACTGTAATACATTTGATACTTTGTTTCTTTACGTTTCTAACCTATTATGCGGTTCTAAAACATATTCATTTTTAAATATGTAAATGTCTGAAGGTTCCGTTCCCTCTGGAGATGTTTCACACTCTGTGTTGGTTATTCAGTTAGCATATCAGGATTACTTCAATTGATTCAGAACTCTCTCTTCCTTTCTCTGATTCTATGATGGTGAAACTTACAGATTAATCTACCAACAGAGAAATAGGGAGATGGACGACAAACAGTCAGTCTATACCCACTCCACTCCACACCACACTCTCTCTATCTCTATGTTGATTGGTCAGCAGCCAGTATGCCAGTTTTACCTCGCAGGTCTCTCTGTATGTCTCCTTTTTTTTCTCTCTCACTGAGATAACTGGACGGGCATCTCAAAGTAGTTGAGTCAATGATTGGTTGAGGCCAAAGCTTGAATTTATATGGAAAAGTGGTGTGGTCAATTTATATGTACATCTGTGTGGTCAATTTGCATGAGAAATTTGTATATTCAATTAATATGGAAAATGTTATGGTCAATTTTCAAAAACTATGCATATGAAAATGCATATAGAAAATACTTAAGGTAAACTTATATCGAAAATTGTAATGGTCAATTTTCTGTGGTCAGTGTTTTGAAACCATATATTTAAAAATATTATGGTCAATTTCGAAAAACTATATATTGAAATTTGTATGGTCGATTTTGAAAAACTATCTATTTACAGTTTTAGTCATAATTGTTTGTATTAAATTGCTTTGTCAATTTTGAAAAACTATATATTTGACATTTTTAAAAGCTATATATTTAAAAAGAAAATTCAAAATTGTGTGGCTAATTTTTGCATTTTTTTTCGTGGATGAAATGAAGATTTTTATCATTATTGACTGCTATGGTGCTTTTTGATTGAAATATTTTATTGAACTTTTAAATGGGTAATTCCTACGAAAGAAAAAGATATAATGCTTTTGAAGGCAAATACAACATATTAGTTAATTATATTGATTCAAATAAGTATATAATTCGAAAACTATAGACTTTTTTAAGACAGTTTTTTATATTCTGATTTACATACAGACAAATGGTAATGTACACGAATTAGATACTTTTATGTTAGAAAATGCAACCCATTATTTAAATTTGGGTCCATAACCCCTTCATTTGACCGGTGCGTTATTTTTTTTTTTTGAAATCACGTTTGAATACTTTTTCAATTCTGAAACTCTCTTAAGCTGTTTTTTTTTCTTCAGAAACATATGGGTTGGAATATCTGATATTAATTGTTTCAAATATTTTCTGTCTAATTGGCCGCATATTTTCTTTCAAATGTGTTTTGTATCAGATACTCTAACCATATGACCTAATTTATATTCAGAGACTTTTTGCCATAAAACTTATAATTACCATATAGATTCATATAAACAATTTGTTTACTTTCCGGTTTACTGACCTGTACAGGCGATATTGTAACATTTCTATGCTTTGTGATATTGTACTTCTGTGTAATTTGCGGCAAAACATTGAAATATATATATGCATTGTTTGCTGAAAAATACTTCCTAATACCCATTTGTGGGTTCGGCTTCAGCTGTTTTTCAACCACAGTTTTACGCCCAATGATGCATTTCAATATTATTAGTATCCAACCATTTCTCAAAGGTTTTTGTTATATACTTTTGATCCCTGGTCAACACTAGTTTTTCTGATTTTCCTGTTGTTATAATTTATTTGCCTGCATTTTGTGATATTGATTCCATTTTATTTTCGAGTGGTACTGCCCATATGTACTGAAAATAATCAAGTATAGTTCATAAATATTTAAATCCTTTATCACATTTACTAAAATGCTGCATGTCAACCAGATCAGCGGACCATTTTGAATATATTGTATTTGTAATTAAACGACGCTGAGTGAAATTAATTACGTTAGACTTACGTATTTGTTGTTATAATTCAGATGTCAACTTCATCGCCTCATTCCATCTTCTGGTTTTTGTTCGAAACCGATTTTATATTTAATATTTATGATTGGTTTAAAAACTAAGTTTTGGGTTGCCTTTTCCTCAAGCGTTTCACCCGAATGTTTGTCCAATTCATCAGGCATTAATCTGTCGTTTGTATATGGCATCTAATTGATTAACAGGTTCTCCATCTTCTAATCGCATCTTACTTCCTTATATTTTAATATTTTATCTTGTTTTCTTAAGTCATTACTGAGTTTAAGTCTTTTGATATTATCTCCATGCCCCGAACCAGTATTTTGATACATTCCTTTCCTTATATGGGAGTTTATGTGTTCTATACCTTCATCTTGTAATTCTATCAGTTCATTAGGGTGTGATAAACCTCCTATTTTATATATTGGCAACATGCTCTCATTTATGTTTAAATTGGCTACACTCGTAGCATTTTTGTTAGTGGTGGTTGTTTTGTGTCTTTGTGTATCTGCTTTGGGTAATTCAGATGGCATAATTCAATGTTCTTGTGGTGCTGGCATCATAGCTGGTAATGCAGCTATTAACTGATTTTGTTTCTCAAGCAAATGATCTTGCTTCCGTTCGAATCCTTCTATCAGATGATTTTGCTTTTAATCTTTTCCTTCTAGCGGTTGTCCTATTTTTTTGAGTAACTGGTTGAGCAAAAGGTTTTTCTACCAGTTCTTGAAAGTTTTGCTTACCTAAGTTTTCTTCAAGCAGTCTCTGTTTCGAAATATCTGTATTTTTCATCAATTTACGAATAATTTCTTTTGTCTTTTAAGATTTTCAAAGTTTTAAAAGCTCATATATATATATATATATATATATATATATATATTATCATGCTATATAATAATATCTGTTCAAATATAATGTAACATCATGTAAGATCATGCACGATAATACAACAATGCAAGATAATGCAAGATATTGTAATATAATGTAAGATAATGCAAAATAACGTAAGATAATATAAAATAAAACAAGAAAGTGCAATATGATGTAAGATACTGTAAAATAATGTAAGATACTTCAATATATTGTAAAATAATAGCAGATAATGCAATATAATGTAAAATAATGCATGTTAATCAAGCATATTTCCACCATAATATTTGTCAAAACCACTGCGGAGTTGTTTAGGTGGTTTTGTGGCTCATATATCATACTCGGAGAAACTGTATTGTTTTTTTATTGCCTCTAGATAGAATTTTAATGAAGCGCCATTTGTTAAGATCAACAGAACAATGGTTATGTGAAATTTGCCTTATGTCTTTAGTTTCCAACCCATTAGAAACACAAAACATATGTTAATGCATCGGATGTATTTTGGTATGTTATAATAGACTGGCTTACTTATAGGCAATTACATTTTTTTACGGTTCAAGTTGAAGTATGATTTAATTTTGTTCATGTTTTCCTTGTCAATTTTAATAACAGGAAGCACAGGTATTTCTTGTGTATCTTAATCCAGCTGTTCGATTGGAATAATATCTTCAAGATCAAATGCAGATATAATTTCGTCTCCTATTCTTTCAATTATTTAATCAGATAGTTTTCCATCTTCTCATTGACAATGGTGCTTGGCTTCTTTCTGTTTATCAGCATTGAAATTGTTTATTTTGATTATAGGTATATTAATTGTGCTTTTTTTCTTCTGATAACCATTTAATTCATAACCTTTGTGGTACCTTTCCAATCGCTCAACGTTATTTGATGTGGATTGCAATTCTCTGATGTTAGTTAAAGCATTTTTGATAAGTACTTATCCATCATAATTATAAATTGATTTTAAATATGTAAGTAATTCTGTCATATACCAATGATTCAATTTCAGCTTATTTTTTTTTTTTTTCTCATCTAGTTTCAAACTGACATTCGTTGCAGATGCAACAACTTGAGTGACCGCTATTATACTTATACCCATAAGCTCCACAGGCATCAAACTCAGACTAATACACCCTCTAATCACTGATTATATTACGGCCTTACATGCATTACCATATAACTTATGACTTTTTCTGAAAGCTGAAATCACTCTTGTTCAATAATCATCTATTAGTATGTGGTATCTAATATGTCCATCATATATATGATTATATTATATTAAAATATTTTTTCGCCATAAACTAATAACCATGACTCAAAATCAATGTATTCTAGATATATTTTTGTTATCACAACAATATCAACTAGTTGTCTATCTGGACTGTTTAGAAGTTATATTGGTACCCTTTTGATAATATTTTGGGCTTGAAAGATATATTCCACATACCATTCTTAATTCTTGTGTCATCATCATAAAATACAAATAAAAATGTGATATATAGATCAATTGGTAGGCTTTTCAATAAAGAGTAGATTGAACGTATAACCGGTAGCAGTTTGATATAATTATTGAATAACATAGGGTATGGACTAACGTCCATGTTTACTCGATAACCTTGCAATATCATAATAATTGTTGATTTTTGTTTTATCTTACTTAGAAAGGCACACACGTCTCTTCTTTTGCTGTCATTCCTAATATTTTATTGCGTGGTATTTGTTTGAAGTGTTATCAAATATGGTTCTAACGCATAACAATAAACAATTTTTATTTTTACATTAACCGTATGTTTACCTTGTATTTGTCTAAAGGAAGCGATATTTTTATGACTCCGTGCAGCATACAGATCAATTGATTAACCTCCATCAGGAATATTTATTTGAATTTTGAATTGTTTCTTTTTTTCTTTTTTTTTTCATAAAAACAACATAAGGATTTCCTATGTTTATCTTATACGGCGGTTCGTAAAGCGTAACATGTTCGTTGGATATTTGACATTTTATAATCCAAGAGAATAATTCTTTGAGACCATGTTGGAAACAAAAACTAAAAAAAATTAACGGACGTTTTATTTACAGCTAATAGTCTTTGTGAATGTGACCGACTTGTCATTTCCAATCGAAAAAATAGGTATAAAATATTTCCCTTATATTTAGCATCTAAAAGACTATAACAGGTGTTGTAGATATATCTTTCTCATTTGTTAATACAAGTTTATATTCATGATCGTTGATTATTGTAACCTTGCGTGTCATCAGCATTTCCTGATAAACTATTCATATTTTCAAACAATTACCATAAAAATTTCTCTTACTTACACAATCTTGATTATGGATAGGTTCTCTTATATTAACGATAGTGGTTATTACCCATACCCAGACCATAAGTCATTAAATCACCATTTTTTATACCATAAGTTTCTTGATTAAGTTCATGATCCTGCCTGAAACTTGTGTCCACGTATATTTTATTGGCTGCATCAAGATTGGCGTCTGGGCCTTTCAAATTGTATATATTTTTCTCACAAGTATTAACACCACCTTAAAACCTTGTCATCCTCAGTCTCTGTCACCTTTTTTAAGACAAGATCACCTGTCGTTGTACCACCAGCTTTAAATACAGACGACTCGTCTAATTTTCGGATATGTTAATCAAACTTTTTAACCTCATCATCGATTTTGCATTTAAGATTATTAACATCAGCACCAGTCATTTTTGTTGTTATTGTTTGCAAGTTATTATTAATAATAATGTGTTATATCATTAATGTTAGTATAAATCTAAATTTCAACTTAATAAAATGTATCATCAGTGTACTTTTTATTTACGACATCCATATCCTTATCAACCTTTTCTAAATTTAAAATCATATTTTTCTTCATATCTTATTTTTTTCTCTCCATAAGACGACCGAATTTGTAATCCAACTCCTTTATGTAAATATTCATCTAACTCATTTGTAATGTTTATGATTTCACATCTGGTTGCAAATTTAGTAGTATCTAAGTCTATATATGTTCAGAAACAATCTGTTGTTGTTCCAACAATAGCGTAAATCATTTATATTATATAAGTATATAATAGATAAAATAGTTGGCAGGACAAATACTTTACATATATAAATAAAACGTTTTACAAAATAAATATAAAATACATAATAAACACAATGAAAGAATTGAAAACAAAACAACCTACATTAAAATCATATTTTGAATAACATTTTAGTTGATTATTAACGTATGGAATGGATAACATATCTAAAATATAAGAGTTATGAAGATTAGAAACAACCGCTGAAATGAAAATTACTTATGATAATGATAAGCGGCACAGGCACGTCACATGTTACATTGATGCTAAAACTTAACTAGGACATCTGACAACAAACATAATACAATTATACAAGTTTTAAAAGTCCTGGCCCAAATTCACTTCATAATGAATCGTACTTTATTTTAGTCTGGTTTCTCCTATCTCTTCCATTAATTTATATATATATATATATATATATATATATATATATATATATATACAGAGAGAGAGAGAGAGAGAGAGAATAACAAATATACGCCAAACAGAGCGGAAAGTGCTATTCCTGGATTTTATAGAAGAATGTTTGATAACATTAAAATAATGTTTAATACGAATAAATAATATTATCATACACGTTACAGAATTTCAATTCGTAACTGATATGTATATATATATATATATATATATATATATATATATATATGTATGTATATATGTATGTATGTATGTATGTATGTATGTATGTATGTATGTATGTATGTATGTATGTATGTATGTATGTATGTATGTATGTATGTATATGTATGTATACAACATTCTTTTATTAAAATATTATACAATTTCATATAATGCCTACGATAAAGGCCATTGGAATAAAAGTTATCTAACCGATTAATCCAGTAACTTTCTTTAATCAGTCTGTTCATCTCTCCATGCAAAATATTGATTGGCATAAAAGAACAATGACGTAAAGAGTGATTTATTTGTATTAAAATATATTGAAACATTAGAGTGATTGTTGATAAAAATTCAGATTAAAATTTTTAAAAAACACAAACGCCGATAAATTTGTGCCACTAGTTTCCAATTTACACTATATATATATATATATATATATATATATATATATATATATATATATATATATATATATATATATATATATATATATATATATATAACGCATCGAAATGTTTATTTCTCACAGTTACCATATACAAGTGTATGCTTCAGATAGTCTAAATATGTAACACCTCTCAAACATGTGTTCTTAATTTATTTTAAATTAGTTAAATTTATTATTGTCGTATACAGTTTTTTAAATTATATATATTCAAATTAACATTGAAAATAATTATTCATCTTTTCAGTTTTATCAAGTTATTATTCTATATTATTAAATGCTATATCTAAACTTTTAAGATGACATAGAAGTCCAATTTATGTCGGGATTTTGTTCGTATAATAGCTTTCTGAAAGGTGTGACTGTATCATTTCTTTCAACCTATACATTTAATTACATTTTTTGAAGTCAAAGATAAATCTAGAAAGATTATTCTTTCAGAAAAATATTATCGCAAGATAATTATGTTTTCATTGTGTTTGATCCCGTTTTGCAATTTTGGCAATATTATTTGTTTTTGTTGCTTCGTTTATAAATACTAAAATATATTATATTTATTTTTCTATTTTAAACGCACCTGCAATGTTATGTGTAGTATTACAAAATATAGTTGGGTTTAACATGGCTAAAATATTATATATATATATATATATATATATATATATATATATATATATATATAATATATTATATATATATATAGAGTATGATATATTACATTTATTTTTCTATTTAAACGCACCTGCAATGTTATTTGGAGTATTACAAAGTATAGTTGGGTTTAACATGGCTAAAATAATTATATATTATATATATTATATATATATATATATATATATATATAGATATATATATATATATATATATATATAGTAGGATATATTACATTTATTTTTCTATTTTAAACGCACCTGCAATGTTATATGTAGTATTACAAAATATAGTTGGGTTTAACATGACTAAAATATTATATATATATAGTATGAGGAACTTTGAAAAAAATATAATTACTTCATAAACAATCTAACGCAAAACATTACACCCCAGGATTGTGTTTATTATTTATGCATATATTTTAAAGAACTAAAAAAAAAATTTTGATATATCTAAGTTAGTTCATTATGGAAAATCTGATAAATTGGTTATGTTGCGGAACGAAAAAATATCATCACAAACTTAGTAATATATTATGTATACAACATAAATTACAATATTCGTACCAAACCCAAGAACATGTATGCGATTAACGAAAACACATTATTCCAAGAACACAAACATCAACCATTATAACCAAAGAATATTATATACAACACAATTGCACAACCCTAAGTTATTAAACAAAAAATCCTTATTTAAAACCCAAAACAAACGACAATTTTTGAAAAACACCAAAACGAATAAAATTATAACCATGCATGATGATACTAAGTCAAAAGCCAACTATCGAGCAAAACACACAAGCAATCATTCAAGCATTCAAAAACCAGCCAAAAACCAGGAACATTCATGCCAATAAAGCAAAAACAAATACCAAAAACCAAGAAATATATACAAATAGAACAAAATCCAGTACCAAAACTAAGAACATTTAAAACGACCAAACAAAAACCAATATCAAAGCTAAAAACAATTGAACCGATATCAAGAGAACAAATACCAAAACCAAATAAAAAAATGCATATATTAATATCATGACTGATGATTACAGATGTTGTCTGGAGTATTTAGCTGCATTATATCCTCCCAAATATCATCTAGAACGTGTAAAATATTATAAAGATTATACTGATAAATTTAAATTCGATAATTAAATTTACAGTTTCATTACATGTTATTAATAAACTTGAAAACATAAATAACGAAATGTCCTTTAATGTGTTTGTGTGGAGTCGCAACTTATATCCGTTCATAATTCCAAAGGAAAAAATAGGAAGGATATTGATCTGTTCTAATATTTAATGGAGAGAACAATAATTAGGTATTGAATCATTGTCCTAAATTAATGGTATAATGGCAGCAAACATAAGGTAAAAAAACTATATTCAGGAGCTGTTCACATATTTCTGTAAACAATACA